>MRZZ01000376.1:0-33455 GCA_002025285.1 Acanthamoeba comandoni | reverse complement strand
TCTTAGATCTATTTTGTACTCCTAGGCTAAAAAAACAACTTTCTTTTGGCTCTTTTAAAAAAAAAGCAAAGTATCTTTTAATATTATATTGTTAACTCTAAGATGTAAGATATCACTTTGATTGTAAATGGGACACAGTATAAAATTTAGACTTTCAAAGATAAAAAAAGAAAGATAAGAAAATCCAAACTATAAGTTTTAACAAAAATAAGCTAAGAACTACATTGTAACTATCATTACAAACAGAATGATTATATTTGTGAGCTGCTCGATGAATACCAGGTATCTCAGCTTCAACAAAGAAATCTCCATGACGAACCCGCGTTGGTTGGACCATCTGGCCCTTGCCCACCAGGCTGCCGACATCGCTTCTTGGGCAAACACAGCCCATCTTGACGACAATCTGGTGCGTGAGCTCTACTTAGGGTTATCCAGGCAGTGGGTGTCCCTGTACGTTGTCAACGAGAGGTTCATCTCCAGGGGCAACTCCTTTGCACAAAGCTTCTTGGACTTTGTGTGCTCAGCGTTGTCTACTCCTTCCTTTCGGGCGTGGCTTTCTCGTCAGCTGGATGTTGTTCTGCCTGGCGTGTTTGAGTTGGCCCGCTCTGGTTTCGCCGTGAGCAGGTGTCCCACAACGTCTGTGGACACTGTGGCCACGATCAGCATCTTGCTGCGCAATAGCCACGTGGATAAGTTGGAAGACTGCTCCCAATAAGGGCAGCATCAACATTTGCGACCTGTGAGTCGCCAACGCGGGGCCCTTTTCGTGCGGCACCACCGTGGCCCAGTGGCAACGCTTTGTCAAGTCATGCGGCTGTGTCATGGCAAGGACCAAGGTTTCCATGATGTCGCTTGTCTTGAGTGACAGCGAGGATCTGTCTCTGGGGGTCTTATCCCTGACTGCAAAGCCGCCCTCCCTGGACAAGGCCAAGGGCAGCCGTGCCATCGTCATGCAGGGCTTTGTGAAGATCATTGGGCTGTGCCTCGCCAAGGGATACAACAGGCTGGCCAGCGAGCTCATCAACCGGGCTTCCGACCCCCAGAGAGAGTGTTTGACAGAGGCAGCACTTGATGCTATCCATGAGCACGTGTGCGACATCTGGCACAGCAGCCACTGTGTGGGTCATGATCCGGCCCAGAAGTGGCGCGCCATGGTGGACGTGCTGTGCCAGGTGAAACCATCTTTCCGAAAGCGCGGCCATGTCCTCTTATTGCTGGGTACTATGGAATACTGACCTTTGACAACTTGGATGTGGCTCGCATGCCCTTTGAATACTTGGAGTACCCGTTGGTTGGGATCATGATGAGCGGCAACAAAGAGCTTCTTCTGTACTGCATAAGGAGCAACACCATCACTCTATCGGTCATCCGTCGTGCCCTCTTGGCACTCACATCACATGACTACCGCGTCCCCCTCTTCAATGGCAAAACCTCAACCAGTGAACAAGTCCTTGATTCCATGTGTCGCATCTTGCTCCGCCTTCACAAGCACGAAGAAGGATTCTACGAAGCATCCTCGTTCCTGCCGCTGGCACCCAAGAAGCGGTTCTACTTGGATGCACACTTGTTGTGCCAGATTCTGGCCAGCTGTCCAGTGACTCCGACGATATTGAAGCAACTCTTCTCGCTGTTGCCAGCAGACCAACAAACAAGGCCTGACACTTTTCACAACTTGATCAGGGCAACAATGAAATGTTGGTGCAAAGTGACTGCCACGGTGGAATACCTCTTGGCCATGGCGAAGCCCCGCAGCGACATCCAGCTCTTTGATGAATTGCTGGACGCCATGCGGAGCATCCCACTCTTTGATCTGTTTATGGCACAGAAGCACGCCAACTATGCGTCTCTGTTGAAGCCCGAGTTGATCCTCAACAACAAAGGCCACGTGTCTCAGTGTTTTCGTCTCTTTGACAGATTGACCGTGGACAGCTACTGCCGCGGCCAACATCTGGGCGAGGAGGAATACACGGTCGAGCTGTTGAAGCGCTTCGCTGCACACACAGACACTGCCTTTATGGATGCCATCGAGTGCTTGATGCCCGGCGAACACCGGTATAGGGACCGCACTTTCTACTGGTACCTTTTGGCCTCTCTGGCGGAAGCCAAGGGCTACTTGACGGAGGAGACCTGGAGGTTCATCTTTTGTGAGGCGACATCGCGCGGACAGGAGACAACAGTCTTTTGGGCCAAACCGGGACGCATGATGCTGCAGATCGCAAAGGCCAAGTATGGATCGACAAGCGAGTGCCGCTGGCTGCTTGCCTTGTTGTGTCAACACAAACAGATGTTCTCCGAGTGTGATCCAAAGGAGAGGCTCTTAACACTGGCCAGCTGCAACCTGGTGCGCCAGCTCAGGCAGGTGGACCTGGCCTCGATACCTTGCCAGTGGAAAGAACAACTCCTAGAGACCTGCATCCGGCATTACGTGTTTGACCAGCTGGGCAGACAGTGTTGTCCACGGAAAGCGTTCCTGATGACCCTTCTCGACACGATGCACCCAAAAGACATTCAACGAGCGGTGTATGCAACTTCCATTTGCAGCTCTCTTGCTTTTGCACACACTTCTTCATCACCGTCATTGTTGGGTAATGACGACAACCCAAGGCTGCAACATAACCTCGTGTACAGCTTTGTGGTGGCGTATTGCCACAGAAACTTGATCCCACCCATCAACCGAGAAGACTGTTCTGATGATCAAGAGCATGAATATATGCTCACTTTTGTCGAGCGAAGCTGTACCTTTAACAGCCACGTCTCGCTTGGCAGCTCTGTCAAAAGAGAAGCTGTCTTAGATCAAATCGACCACAGAGAGATGAAGAGACAAAGATTAGCAAATGAATAAATCTACAAGTGCTGTAAAGTCAGTTGATGATGTCATTTTTGACCAACAGACTCACAATTCTTTGCCGCTCTTTGAAGCCATCCTTTGGGCAGGGCACCTCTCTAGACCAAAGGGCGACTCTTTCCTTCTGTGAAGGAGTCAACTTGTCGTAGCCCTCCAATTGTTCAAGATGGGCGGGAATCTTGTGCTTTAACCTGTCAGCACATTCCAAATGATACCAAGAACAACCTTGTATGGGTTCTCCACTGCTGCTGCTGCTGATGACTTGTTCACCTTGCCTTCTCAGATTATAGATGATGCCAATAGCAGTTCACCCTTTTCGATGTTGACGCCACATCTCTTGTGGTGGCATCTTGAGCGAGACGATTTGGCAGGTTCAATACGCAGTATGTCAGTAAGTGTGTGTTGTCTCTGCTTACCTTGTTGGCAAGAATATCAATAGCGCCTGCGGCATGATTGCGCGTGAAATATTTTTTTTCGGCGGCTCTTAAAGTCGCCCTTTTCCATTCTTTGAAAACTTGTGCTTTCACTGAACAGAATCAGCTCGTCCATAAATGCAACATCAGCACTCATTCATTGACATCGAACAACATCGCACACAACACATCGTATCTCGCCTGGTGGCTTGCGCTATATAACACCAACAACAACTGCGACATTCTCACCGCCCCAGGAAACAACATGTCATTTGACAGACTACAAAAACTTGCCGGTTCATACAACGTGATCCTTCAAGCAAGGGAGCAAAAGAAGGCTGAAAGCAACAAAGATTGGCAAGACAAAGACAGATTGGCCACAGAGGAACTCATAAGTCAGGTGTCTGGAGAGGCCATCCCCAATAGGCAGATCTTTGAAAGGCTCAAAGATTTTGCTCTCTCGCTCGCAGATCACCATACCAAGTCACAGCCTTACGATGACGAGAGGAACCGTGGCCAAGACAGAAAGGATGCAGACAAAAAAGAAAACAGAGGGGGCCCTGCGCGTGACAAATCCTCATCCCCCAGATGGGCTCGTGCTGTGGACAAAATAGTGGGAGAAGATAAATCTGACCCCTTTGATGGGTGCCACCACAAACTGCATGATGATTGGACTCTGTTCAACTCGTTGGAACAAGTGGTTCTCAACTGCATTCCAGTGATCGAGAAGATCGGTTGTCAGGTTTTCAAGTTGGACCTGGCATCGGCTGAGGCTGTGTTATCCGACTCCGACGACAGGTGGTGTGCGTGGAATGCTAAATCCTTGGTCACAATGGTCTGCCGCAAGGGTGACTGGGCTTTCAGAATTATTGCCTCGTGGAACACGGACTGCAAGGGCGGCATCATACGCTCGTACGATCTCACACATTGCAAGACAAGAGAGATAGTGAAAAACTATTGCGATTGGAGAAATTGCAACACATGCGCGCCTGCGGCCAGCCGTGCCTGGTTCTTCATGGCCAATTATGATAGCTTTGCCGAGTACAAAGACCAACACCTCAAAGCGTTTGAAGACCTGCTGCCTGCCCTCGAAGGTGAGGGATTCACTGTGGTCAGAAAGAGATTCGGCACAGAGCCAACATGGTGCTGGGATTCGCTGGAACGCAGAGATGACAATACGTTCACCTTTCGCAGTGACAATACGAAAGAATCGCCGTCGTATGTCGTCATGTCGCAGGGGAACGGGAGAATTTATGTCACTACAAAGAAGAACAGGTACGGGTTCGAAGGGCCATATCGTGCGTGCAGAAAGTCAAACTTTCGCGACTACATTTTGAAGCGCTACTACAATGCTGGTCTCATCCCCAGGAGATGCTACTTTGCCGACGACTTGCGGAATGCCTGTTATGATGTGACAGCAAAGACAACAGAGAAGATGCTCGCACGCATCAAAGCGTTTGTCTCTCTGCTGGAAGGGGAGGAGAACATGCGCATGGCGTCTATGAGGTGCCACATCGATGAGCGTATCAAAGGCCTGTTTGATCAGCTGTGGCAGCAATACCCGGCAATGGAACAAGCCATTGCGAATGACGTCAGTGTCCCAAAGACATGGCACGGCTATGTTAATCCATTTGATGGACTACTCATAAATTGCCACGCGTCGCAGGACATGTTTAAAGATCTGCGCTCAGAAAGCATCTTTATGCACACCAACAGGCTGCCATACCTTTCGTGGAACGCCGTTTTGATCGTTGACAATGCTGGCGCGCACAGCTATTGTGGCTTGCATCTGAACCGAGAACAGGATCAATACGGAACCTGCGACGTGGCCCAGGAATGGCAGCACGGCGACGACCACCTGAAAGCCAACATTTATGATCTTGTGGAAAACAATGAAGATACCACTCCAGGCGCGCCTCTTCTGGCAGACATGCATCCGCTTTTGCATGCCGCACGGCAGGAAATCACAAAAATGCGTTGTAACACGAGCCGCGAAGGAGATGAAAACGGAAAGAACGAGGGATGGCCCGCATGCGTGGTTGAGCGTGCCCACTCTGGGACACTTGACGAGTGTCTCGAAGACATTTGTAGTTTTACCCGCCAAGTGATTGCCACCTTGGGGGACGCCATTTCGGTCCAGTCACAGGAAACAAAATGAAGCAAATGAGCTTCGTGGCAAGTGTCCCAGATCAGCCAGACAGCACATTGTCTTTATTCTGTGTGTTCATATGTTGGTGCAAATTCAATAAATGTCAAAGATAAAGAGGTATTGTGCATTGAAAAACGCCAGGGTTTTCCTCTCAAAGGAGAGAGAGAGAGAGAGAGAGATGATAGGCTGTGAACACTTGAACCTATTTATCTGCTGCACATTATATCTTTTATTGTTGCACACCGAGAACACAAGAGGCTTGTGTTTTTCAGAAATGAGCACTGCTAACAACTATTTAAAATGCTACTTGAAAATGCTGATTGTGTCGACATGTGGATGCTGAAAGATAAGTGATTACTCCACGCCCAAGTAGCTGATACCACCGAAGCAATCCCAATCATGGCATGCGACATGGCCTCATCGCAAGTGTCAACGTGGACCGTGTTGGTGAGTTGCGTTTCGAGCCACGACATGCTGCTGTTGCCCTGCGTCGAAACTCTTTCGATAAAGATTTGGAAACTAATGCAGCAGGAGCAGGCAAAGGCGATGCCAAACAACACTGCCAGCACTATGAATGTGGCCTTGCTCAGGATGCCAACATCGGCTTCCGTGCAAAAGATGATGAGAACGAGAAGGGGCACAAAGCAAATGCAGGAACGGAATACGCGTGTCACCCACAGGCCGCAGAAGCTATCACAACCGCAGCAGGCAACACACAGGGTGAGCACCAACATGCTTACCACGGTCACAATCAGGGTGATGGGGCCGAGGCCAATGATCATCTCTCCACAGCTCGAGTTGGTGAAGAAGGTGCCGTCAACCTGCGGAGTGTGGCATTTCTCAGACATGGCCTTGGCAAGGGGGTCACTCTTCCAGTTGGATACGTAGCGTTGAACATAGCCGAGATCGACGCTGCCTGTCTTACAATCGGTGCAATTATAGGCCTTGTAGAAGGGACGACCACTCGAGTGTGGACAATAGTAAGTGGTGGTGACTCCTGTGGCACCAAAAAACAAGAAGAAGACAGCCAGATTGATTGCCACCAGCAAGGCGATGAAGATGCCCACAATTGTACAGTTGAATGCAAGCGACTGTCCCCAGCAGCCCTTTACATTTTTTTTTAGGTTGTGAGCGAAGCAAGGGTTAAAATGCCCATCAACAATGATCAGAAAGAATAAAGTGTTTTACCACACAAAGAGCCACCACACATGACGGCGATGAGCGTCTTTGTTGTTGTTGTTCCAAAGGAGAACACTGCTTCTCTTGCATAGCGCCCGAGTGTTTTGATCAATCGGGACTTTCCGGCGTTACATTAACCATTGGAAGCACCTCTCTTGGATTGGAAATAAATTTGAGGCAATTGCAAACTGCATCTCATCACTCACACATGCGCAGAACAACAAGTTCTGGTGGCTGCTGGAAAATTAACCAATAAGAATGAAAAATATGTTGGCTCAGAGTATTAAATTCACTTCACAACAATTCGATAAAATTGATTCATGACAATTCTCTGAAAAAATAGTATCTTTCAAATGAAATGGTGGCTTTACTACTTAATCATCAATGTACGTGACAACGGCAAAGGATGAAGACACAGAGTCCCAGAAAGATGATGTACGTGAGTCATTTGTGAACAAATCATTTTTACATCTTTAACCGTATGCAAGAAACCGATGTGTGTACCTCTGGCCGTTGCACAATCTGTAGATGTGGTGGCAGTTGACCCCGAGGAGATATGCAAACAGGCAATCGCATGCAAAAAGCGAAAAGAGCATGAAGAGGCGGTGCAATTGTACACCAAGGCCACAAAGTCAGGCCATGCGAATTCGATGGGCAATTTGGCGATGATGTATCGAAAAGGACGAGGCGTCCCGAAGGATCTGGACAAGGCCAAAGCACTCCTTACGCAGGCAATTGCCATCGATGAATGTCCCATTTATATGAACAGACTGGGAGTGGTGTGCAAAGACAAAAAGGAGTACCCAGAAGCCATACGGTGGTACACCGAGGCTGCCGAATTGGGAAATGCGAATGCTGCGAACAACTTTGCACTCATGTATCTTCGCGGGCAAGGCATCTACAAGGACCTAGACAGAGCCAAAATATTCCTTGTGCAAGCACTTTCTGTCCACGACAAACCCCTCACCATGCACAAAATGGCATTACTTTGTGAAAGTAAAAAGGAGTGCGCAGAAGCAATGCTCTATTACAGCAAGGCTCTCCAAGCCGGGCACGCAGATTCAGCAAGAAAGATGATTGATCTGCTAAAGCTGTATCTCCAAGGTGGGGTCGATTTGCCAAAGGACAAACTCCTCGAGTGGTTGTTGACCCTTCGAGAGGAGGGACATGCGAACAAGATGAACAGAGCGATGCAAATGACGCTGGACACCTATGACTACATGGTAGAAGAAATGGAGTTGATGCCTGGAGGGGCCCAATTCTTGCAAGCAAAGATGCGATTTGAAAAGAATGCAGAGTTGATGGACTATACTCACACGCACGCCATCTCTTCTTGCGTCGAAAATGAACAACATGCTGAATAAAAATATAATCATTTACAGGTGCAAAAGTATGCAGGAGACCCTCTCTTGTGTCCGTGCACGCTCTCATGTAAACAAGGTAACACTGTTTGCACGAGACATCGCGCTTCATTTAGATAGTCAAGCAAGATACAAATCAAGTCTCAACAATCACCATTTTTATATCTGTATGCCATTCATCAAATCTTTTCAAACTGCGTGCTTCGCATCGACGATGCACATACAAAGAGACGCGTGTTGTGATGACAACAACAAAATAACATCAACATCAATGAATGACCACAGCAACAACAAACACACTGAAAGGTTCGACGATTTTCACCATTATCTGTCGGAAGGGGACGTCAAAACGGCCTGGGAATTCTTACAGAGAGGCGACGTTGTTGAGGATGACAAAGGCGCTCTTCACATTGTGCTCCAAATCAACGACTGCGAGGGTATATTCTTGGTGAATGCGAAAGGAAATTTTTGGCATCAAAATGTGTATGATACAGAGGGTTACAAAGCCATCGGCCATCACTCAGCAATTGTAGAGAAGCTAAATAATGTTGTGTCTTTTCTGTCTTGACAAATGCTCAAAAAAAAATAGAATAGTGACTCTCATTGTACATTGTTTGGCCGCATGAATGATGATCACAAGAACACCGTGGTGGATATTTGTGTAAAAATGAGTTTATGCTTCTGTGCACATGGGCCTGCCTGGTGCCAACCCGCCAGCCATCTTCGGCTGCCCGTGGTTGTCTTGCGAATTTTGCTTTTGAGAGTGCGCCTTGTTCCAGAGTCATACATTCGTTGGGCATCATCCTCACCAGCTGACTGCCAACAAAGCAGACAGTGCGAGGTCATCGACGGGCAGGATGCGCGGAATGACACGTCCCGTGTACACGGGTGGACTGGTTGGGGAAGCGTATGCTATTTGCACGGAATATTCGTACCCCGTTTTCCACAAGGCAGAGTTTATGAGCTGGATCGATCTTGTGTCTGCAACAAGATCGTATGCGTGGGTGTGAGCACGTCCATAGTCCACCTCGAAGCAGAGACTCTTGTTTGGTTGTTTTTCTGCAAGTTGATGTAGACGCTCTGCATACATATTGCACTTTGTCATTAATGTGTTCTGGTCATTATTTCCTTCCATGCTTGCTTGCTTTTAGTTGGTGCAGTTGTGTTAATCTAGGACTATTTTGTTCATGTCCAAAAAGTGCGTTTACATATGCTCAATTTAATTCCATTCGTGAAAAATCCTTGAGCGAACAACGATTTCAGTGATTGTGCACACGCCTTTCTGTTTATATATGAGTGCTGCGTGACATTTTGTTGTTAATCCTTGCAACACCCAACTAATGGAGGATATCATCACCATCAATGCTAGTGGGCGTATCTTTCAGGTCAAGCGAAGCATGCTGACACTCTTTCAGGATTCCGCGCTAGGCAAGATGTTTGCAGTCGATTCGCCATTTGCCCCGTGCGACTCCAAGACGGAGCCTGTTTTCTTGGATGTGGATCCCAATTGCTTTGCCGATGTGCTTTGCTACCTGAGACACGGCACGTTAGTCGTCGGGCCTCAATCGACGCTCGAAGGCGTTCGACTCATCGCGGATATGTACGCTTTGGACGGGCTGCGCGAGATCTGCGATGAGATGATAATCATGCAAAGGCCAAGCCGTGGAAAATACATTGCGCTTGGCGGAAGCGTCGGTCTAAGAAAGTGCATCGCATGGAACGGCACGCCAGGCACATCGGGACAAAAACTCGGAAAAGACAACAAGTCAATCCACATCCACAAAGCTGGCCTGTATAAAATTGAGATCTCTCTGCAAGCAGCTGTTACTCACAGCCGTCAACATAAATTCACGATGGCCGTTCTTGTGAATGAACCTGAAGGCTCAATTTGCAGGCATTCCTCCAAGCTGTTCATATTTCGTCCTTTCAAACACCAAGAGGTGATCATTCATATGAAGCTCAACGCTGGCGACAATGTCAGCGTGACAAACATCGGTGCCAACAAAGGCTCTGACTTTTTGCAACTTTCACAGGACCCAATCGCGAGCGTGTTGACAATCACGCAAATTCAATAAATTCGCCCTTTATTGTTGTGATATGACAATGGTGTCTTTGTGTGTTTGCGCGCACGCGCATGCATTCTCATCAATTGGAATCGACAATGCGTGGGACGCCCTTGGTGTATTCCAACCACCTGTGCAATGTGTAGGTTAATACGATTCATTAAATAACTGGGGTCCAACTCCGGAGAGAGAGAGAGAGAGCATTGGCAAATAGAGAAGGTGGACACCGCTGTACCTAAATAGAATGCCATTGCTCTTTAGCTTGGCAGGCACATTGTCAAGGAGGTCTCCGGCGCTGTAGAGCACAACAGACACGGTCTCCAGGCTTGACGCAGGATGGTCTGCCCATTTTTTGTGCACACTTGTCACCAGGCGAAAGAGAGAAGGAGAGAGCACAATGAATAGGGAGTCAAACAAGTGGCGAAAGGCATTCGCGACCAAGCAAATGAAATGCGTGAGCAGGGGATGGGTTCACACTTGATGATGGTCTGGTAGATTGTCTCTTTGCTGTTGCCAAAGACACCACCGCCGATCAAAGTGAGGAAGAGCTTTTTCCTTCCGTGCAGGATGGCGGACAAATATGTAGCTTCGTACTGGCTCTCCAGGATGAACTGACACTTGGCGAGCGAGGACGGCGCGCGGCGATTTCGCATGCCGGAATGTCCCTGCGCGATGTTCATGGCTGCACCAACACACAGAAAGAAGAAGAGGAGGGAAAAGTGTCATCAACAAAGTGAAAGGACAACAACGCACCGAACAATCATGGAGAGTGTCGCGTGCAGCTCTCACCAGCGCAAAAGACTTGATCGATGCGCTGGTCGGGATCATCGGTAACCTCCAAGACACCTCCACTTCTGTGCCCTGTGGTCACTTGACAGTTCTCGTGGTAGCCCACCTTGGCCATGGTCATCAGCCTCCATCGAGTTACCGAACACACGAAAAATGCATGCGGGGTCAGTCAACCATCGTGCCAGTGCACGAGCGAGGGCGGTCTAGACTTTGGTACCTCTTGTACTCTC
Source organism: Acanthamoeba comandoni (assembly GCA_002025285.1). Taxonomy (NCBI): domain Eukaryota; phylum Discosea; order Longamoebia; family Acanthamoebidae; genus Acanthamoeba; species Acanthamoeba comandoni. Next base: position 22,426 of record MRZZ01000376.1, on the reverse strand, counting down.
GACTCCCTGGCTTTGGGAAGGGCGGTTCGTCCCCCTTCAAGACAACATAACCGTTGACCATTGGGAAGTGGTCAGAAAGCTCGCCCAAGAAATCAACCTGTCCCCCAGCGTCTCGTCCGTCAGACACTAGTTTCTCAATTGCCAAATAATTGATTCTACTTGCAGTTCATTCTTACCTGGCGAGTCTTGGTTTGGTTCCACTTGCTCTGTGGTGTCCGAGGGTCATGGAAGGCCGCAAAGACACGGGCGATTGCCGCTGCAGAGTTGGTTATTGTTTTTTTTTTGTGTCAGCAGCGCATGGCTGTGTCAAAGCGTGATGAATCATCACCCACCTGGACCGGCAGAGATGGACGCCGCGGGACCCTGCGTCAGGTCATCCACGTAATCTTCGGTGAACGTAGGGCTGTCAGGAGCGCTCGAGTCCGAGATGGCCTCGACGCCGTTGAAGTTGGAGGCCACCTGGAACACAGCGTTCGCATTCTCGGGAAGCGACTGCAGATGGGCGACGTCCACTTTCCTTGTCGATTCCTTCCCGTTGTGTTGTCGTTGTTGATCACGTGATGAGCATAAAAAAAATAAAGAAAGTGAGGGAGAACACAGTGTCAGTGGAGCGAGGTCTTGTCGCTCTTGCCCTCAAGGAAGCAACAGCATGCACGTACTTTGTCGGTTCTGGTGACGAGCTCCAACATGCACGGACGCACGCCGCGGCTTCTTGGTGGCACACTTTCTTGCACCTGATCGATCAAGTCGCCCAGACGAAGAAGCGAAAACTTACCGGCGACAAAGAGATCACCGGTGACACTGTTCACGATGGACAAATTGTCGTCAGCGTCACTGGTGATCTCTTTGTTTTTCTCTTTGCGCCATTGTTCCTCGTGCATGCCGACGATGCGCTCGAACCACTGGGCGACAGGGATGCGGGCTGGCTGCTTCTTGGTGGAAGATGTTATTGGAGACATGTCTCTTATTTTCATTTGAGCCGGCGCTCAGAGGTTGACCTCATTGTTGTGCCAGAGAACAAAATGCAGAGAGTTACCCGGCATGCTGCTTCTGTGCATTTTCACACAACGACGCCCATATCCTTTGCACTTTCTGACAACCCACGCGATCGCAGACTGAGCCATCACAATATAATACAGCCCGCCCACGCGAGAAGGAAAGATGAGCTCTTCGGGAAGACGCCCTACACGCACTGCTGACAACAACTCGATATTTGACTCGCATTGTAAGGTGATTGGGAATGGCAACACGATACTCGGGAGCCACAATCGAGTCATTGGCAACAATAATATTATCTTGGGCAGCCATTCAAATATCCTTGGGGACAACAATAATATTCTGGGGAGCTACTGCATCGCACACGGCAGCAACAACACCTTTCAGCAAGGCGCGACATCCACGCGACAAGAGACGTGGTGCAACATCACAATTCAACAACATCAATTGTGTTGTCCACGGTCAGGACACCAATGTCTCGGTAGGCAGTGGGAGCAACAACATCACCTTTGCCAACAAGGGTTGCGTCATCAATGGCCAGAGAGCAAGCAGCTCGGGACAAGCACACGTCACCCACAACAACAGCCACGGTGTCATCATCGGCCAGGGTGTCAATGTCAAAATCGGCAACCTTGTTGTTGATGGTAAAAAGATTGTCTGGCATTAATCCCGCGGGCCTCTCACGTATGTGCGTGCACACTCGACCCACATTTTGTTCGAGTCGAATAGAAATAAAGGGAAATTCTCTTCACTTGACCCTTGTGCACCATGGTAGCCAAGGGGAAATCGTCCGCCGGCAGGCGAAAGGGTAGTGCGTCCGCCGGCGCATCCAAGAGAAAGCCCAGCGCAGCCAAAAGTGGCAACAAAGCGGCCACCAAGAAGAGCGCGAGTGGGACGACCAAGAAGGCAACAAAGGCCCATCGCCAGCCCTTTGGGCGCATGCATGCCACTGCGCTTTACGGTCAAGGCTTGCACTACCTTCCCTTGTTTGGCAACAAATGGGTGCCTCTCGATGAGCTCGTTGCCGCCTTCCGCGGTCTCTACGAAGGGCTGACCAAGTCGGCCCAGAAACAGCGGCTGGGGCAAATCGTCCGCTTCATTCTTCAGACCAAGGGCTTGACCACAGCAGAGATCAACGAGCTGGCCAGCTACGCAATCTATTTTGCAGTGCAGTTGGGGGACGATGTTGCGTTCGAGCTTCTCAACGCAGAGGACGGCGCTCTGTTGGACCTGGTCCACAGCTACCCATACATGCGCCTGATGACATTGCTCTACTTTATTGTCACAAGAGGAATCGACGCAAAGGATGATGGCACTGCGGCTGCTCACCTGGCTGCGCTCAAGCGGTTGGAGCCGAGGACGGAAACATTTGAGCTGATCGTCAACGGGGCGTCTGCGCTTGACAACGTACAAAGGGAATCGCCGCTCTTGGCCACTCTCATTGCTGCGGCAGGCGTGTCCACCCCGGACTACATCATGATCCTGCACGAGAAGACGGGCCCCTTGAAATGGAAGCTGGAAGACGACGCGTTCGTCGAGTGGATCGCAGGTCCGCTCACGCACGCTTTTGGCGACAAGCATCTTCACTCCGAGAGAAAGAAATTGTTGGCTGGACTGAGCGCCCTCTTTGCGGATCTCAACGCGAAAGAGCTGGACACCTTGTTGTCAGAGGGAGTCCGGTGGATGCTGGCCCCGAATGACGTGTACACTTTTCACTATGTCAACACCTATGCGGCCATATTCAAGGCGTACCACGACGCGCGTGAGCAATTGAAGAGGCCTCCAGACCAGGCTGGCGTGACCCAACTTGTCACAACTTACATCAAAAGGTCGCCGCGCCTGACACCCAAAAGCAAGAACGTCCTCTACAAACTCTACGAACAACAGGCCCTGTGAGAGAAAGGATGGAACACCGCATGGCCAGCCAAGAGTGCGCTGGCGCTATCTCGCTGTCCATGTCACGACCAGCATTGCTGCCGCCCCTCACACTCTTTGCTCCAGAGGGCTTCTCTGGCGAATCGAATAAACATCGAGTGGCACATGCAATCGCAAACACCCTTTTATTTGCGAGTCTTGTAGCATTCGCGCACCCGATTGATAACATCAAAAGAGATCAGTAGAATGTCTGCCGGAGGAGAAGAACAAAGCGCATCGCCAATGGATGATGTGATATGTGACAACAATGTGTTGATGTCAGAGAAAGGCCTGGCCGACTTTTGCAAGGCTCCTGATGATATCATGTCCTTGGCGGCCAGGGCGAAAGTCAGAAAAAGAGTGATCGAGAGGCTTGAACAGATAGAGAAATGCATCAGCCATTCGGATGCCGCCCTCTTGGTGGCTGTCAAGCTGCACCTTAGTCTTGCGTACAACGCGTACGCCGTCGAACATGACGACAGCGCAGGGCCTGACGCCTACATTGTCTTTGCTCAAAAGTCGCACGACAAGATGATGGAAACACGAGATGCTGTGCCCAGCACGTTCACCCAACAGATGTCGATCTGTTCGATGACCAACATTGCCAGAGCCAAGTGCCATATCGCTGCAAGCAAAAACAGCCGCCTCACGTCTAACGAAAAGGAGGCGCTGCTGGCAGAGACCGTGCGCTTCCTGCTGGACGCCGAGACAGAGTGTTTGGCCTTTGATGGCCCAGAGAAAGAGTATTATCTCGCTTGGATTTATAGGTCGCTGGCCCAGTACCACAGCATCCAGGCAACCCGAGAAGCTGCGCTGCTCTCTGAAGAGTACCTGATCAAGGCCCTGAGAGAAGCCAAGAACGACACGGACGGACGGACGGAGCGCAACACGACTTGGATCATGAGAGACCTGGGCAACATTTGTGAACGCTTGGAAAAGTGGCACGAGGCACACAAGTGGCACTATGGTGCCTTGGCGCGCGACTGTGAGCTCTATGATGCGAGGGATCCAGAGACTTCGGAACACTGCAATTTCTTGGCCAACATCGAGAGAGTCTATTCCCGCGAGCCAAGCCCCGACGCGATTCAAGACATCCGCGAGATCCACTCGGTGAGCGCCAAAAAGTATGGCAAGGACGACGCTCTCACACAAGCTCTGGTCTCCTTCTTGGAGACAAACTCTTCTCAATAAAGACATACTTTCTCTCCATGCATGAGCCAGTTGATCCCCAATCGCGCAAAGCATCTGGCCTATCCCCACTGACGTGTGCATCGTGTATCATGAGCCAAGGCAATATGCAGAGGGTGTGCAGCCAGGAAGAACTGGCGCTCGCTGCGATCGAACCGGCCTTTTGGAAGGTATTGACCCGGCGTGGCACAACGCTCGACACACGTTGCTTCACCAAGGAGCCCTACACGGCCCTCTTGTGCAGCATCATCGGCCAACGTATTCGCTTTGACAAGGCGAGGGACATGCGCGCGCGGCTCCTTTCGATCGCCCCGCTGACCCAAGAACACATATTTCAGATGACCAGCGAGCAGCTGCATGCGATCATAGGCGACCGCGAAAAGGTTGCTCTGATCAAGAGAGTGACAGAGCACATTGTCTCAAAGCAAATCCCTCTAACTAGCGCGGCCGCCATAGAAAGTCTCAAGTGTGTCAAAGGCATCGGCAAGTGGACCATTGAAAACACTTTGCTCACCATCGATCCCTCGCGAGACATGTTCCCCAGTGGAGATCTGTTCCTGAGGGGACGCATCCAGCGTCTGCTTGAACTGCCTGCACGGCCGACCCAACGCCAGGTGGCAGACCTGACCTCGGCGTGGTCCCCACATCGCGGCACCGCTACCTGGCTCCTGTGGCGCTGGGGCGAAGCCACGCCATACCAACACATCCTTGACCTCTAGTGAACAATGGATCATTTATTTGCCAACGCGATCAATTTTTGCACATGCCAAAAGCTCGCGCAAGTGCGCATCGCACGCAAATACAACATGCCGAACGCTGAAAAAGAGTGGTTGTAAACACAACTATCGCTCTCTTCATTTGCTGAAAGAGGAAATAAAGCATCTCACACACACACGCACAGACCCATGCCCGATATCACAAGCCAATCGCCCACCCTCGACAACAAGAACAACATGTCTGGTTTCCAAGCTGCGTTCGCGTTCGCTCGTCGCTTCCACCAAGGCCAGACGCGCAAGAATAGCGCCAAGACGCCCCACCATTTGCACCGACACCGTGGTATCATTGGAATCAACGGGCGCCTCGACGCTGAATTCGACCATCTGATGAGTTGCACGATCACACACACGCTCTCATCTGGAGAGAGCGAGACCTTTGTCGCCCTGACAGACCAAGACCCAGAGCGCCTGGAAGCATACTATAGGTCCTTGTGAGCCACTTTGTCAGGCGCAACGGCATCACACTGCAATATGTATGACACCAACATGCCTAAAGATGGCATCATGTTCCCAAGCAATAAAAACACTTGGCAATCACACACTGCTTGTGCTGTGCAGATGGTGTTGTCTCGTGCTCACAGGAGAACACATTGAATCAATGTGCGCACTTGCACGTCTTTGGTGAATCGATTTTTATTCGGTCTTGTCACACATCACTTGGTGTTCATGATAGACACGCCTTCTCTTCGCCAACGAGGCAGACTTGAGTATGTCCTTGGCGAGTATGATGCAATTGGGACACATCTCTTGGTAGAAGGGCCAGCCGCACACGCAGCATTTGGTCATCGCCATGTCAGCATCGTCGGCAGACTCTTTGATCTGTGTCATCTTGGCCTCGAGCGCATCAAGCTTGGGAATACACTTGTCACATATTTCCTCTGGAGAGTCTGCCTTGCACAGAAAACACTTGGCCTCCAAAGGTTCAGGTGGAGCAACCCGCGCGGCGGCCACAGGACCAGACCTGTCGGCCTTTCTCTTCCTACTGGGAGCTTTTGTTTTCACGCATGTAGGGCCTCCGGCGATGAGCCTGTCGGCTTCATCAACCTGGCCCTTGGAGAGTCGGTCTGCAATTTCGTTCAACCAGTTGCCCGAGTGCCCTGGCACATGACAGACGACGATCTTCATGCCAAGGTCGCACTCACATATATTCTTTTGCCTCAGCGCATAGTCGAGCATGTGTCTGATGTGCGGCGCCCTGGCCTTCCACGCGCCGTTGATCCAGTTCGCCACACCGTTGTAATCGGCGCATATTCTTATCACCACTTCGTCGCAGGCTTCCCTGAGAAGCGCAGAGCCAGTCACCCTGATCTCCCCAGTGGCCAAGAGACGCAGGGCATGCGCTGCGCCGGCCAGCTCCATGGTGGGGTTGCTATAGTCTTCGGGCGTCGAAGCAGGCAGGCCAAAGAAGGAACACATGTGTTCGTGGTCCACACGCACGGCCAACTTGATGGTCACATCTTGAACCTTCTCGCCGACCAAGGCGCCGCCACAGATGCCATAGCCAATGGACCTTGAACCTTTGAAATGATTACCATCCACGTGTATCTCCATTGTTGTCAGTGTGCACGGTGGATGCTCGGCGAGGCAGATAATGTTGGTGTTGCTGCTGCCTATGCGCGATCTCAAGCTCAATTGACTTGCCGTATGAGCGTGTGATCACCCAACAATTTGGCTGAGATTGGGCGTTAAGAGAAGGAATGGTTACGTGGCCTCCCGCAGCGAGCAAGACCTTTTGTCACACAGTCCCTGGAGGAATTACAAGTGCGCGTTGCGCCGGCTTGGCGTCGCGGCAAAGACAGAGAATGCGACGTCCGCCGCGCGCCCGATCGTCAAGACCTTCTTTCCCGTGAACAAATTATTTTTTTTTATTTTTTCTCTGTCTTTTTTTTATTTTAGCCTGAATCTGGCGCCAGTTGTGGCTAATTTTTTTTTTTCTGCAGAAAAAAAAAATATTTATTTTTGAAAGATGCTGACACTCTGGTTGCTGCCATGGTGTGCTTTGAGCGGGGTGGTGCTGGCGAAAGCGAGTTGTTGGGTCACATGGTCAGGGGCAGCGCTTGGCACGACCAAGAACCCGCCCTCCTTGAGGAGGTGCCACAGGTTGACGAGCGCGTATTGTCCTTGCCAAGTGTCGCGCTGATAGTCGTTCAGGTAGACCATGTCAAAGGCATTGTCGAGCTGGGACGCCTGGAGCTTGCCGTCCTCACCGACGCGCAGTCGGGCGTCGAGTGTCATCTGAGCGATGACATCAACCCAAAGGTATTGATGCAGCGGATGTACGCGACCATGTGAGCCAGTCGAGTCTGTCCACCCCTCGATGTCTGCCTTTATGTTGCTACGTTGTTGGCCTCCGCGCGTGTTGATGAGGTACATGCGACTCTCGGGGTGTGTTAAGAGCTGGCTACAAAGGAAGGCGGCGCTCTCCCCACGGTCCGCGTCGCAGACAATAATGTTGACGGGCCGGTGCGAGCTCTCGGAAATCAAGGACGCACATGATGTGCGCACAGCGTACTGGTGCTGCTGTTCTTGTTCACTGGGAAATGCTGATGACAACAAGGAAGACGGAGAGGGCACATGTGTTCTCCCAGGACGGAAGGATGAGGAAGATGGAGGAAATAGTGCTTCCACAGGAGGAAAGGATGAAGAAGAGGGGGAAAGTGAAGGTGAAGGAGGAGAAGAAACATGTGGCAAGGGTGGGCGTGCATCAGGGTGCTGAACGGGCAAACCATGTATACGCTGTTGTTCTTGCACCGCATTAGCGAGCGCGGGAGACTTGGTGATACGATAGGCGTCGATAACATTGTTGAGCAGTTGTTCGACAGCGTCGGTGTTCATGACGTCCATGGCGAGTGAGGATGGTGTGCTCTTGCCAGTTGATGAGAGCAAGCAAGCAAGAGATGATAACCACATGCGCGTACGGGGTAATGCAACCTGTAAGCGTCGGGCGTTACGTGTTCATCGAGCGAGTGACGATCGTGTGGTCTCTTCAATAAACCAAGGTACACGGCCAACCACACTGCTGGACGCGATGGACGATGCCTATTTTTACTATTCCTCCTTGATGTACAATGACCCACGGGGCCAACTGACAGATGACGACCATGACACAGGTGCGAGGAAGACCGCTGGCAGCGAGGGCGATGCAGCTGCGATCGAAAAGGACACGCTGATCAACGCCGAGCAGGAGAATGAGTTTTACAAGAACTATATGGAGAACGGGGACGCCGCGATCTCGGAGCATCTGTTCATGGAGGTGTCAGCTGACCAACACAAGAAGCGGGTCTCGGCTGCGCGCAACCGCATCGCGTGTCGTGGCATCTCGCTGATCGTGTTCGCGGGCGTGTTTGCGTTTGCGATGCTGGCGTTCTTCAATGTGCCCGTGTGTGACGAGGTCTCGGCCTTGACGAGCGACCACATCATCGCCAGGTACGACTCACTGCCGTGCGGCCTGGCGATCTTTTTGACCGTCTGCGAGCTCTTTTTTTCGCTGGTGAGGCACTCGGCGCTCCACCATGTGCTCTATTTGTGGTTGTTCATTGTGTCGATGGTTGTGGTCGCGGGTTGTCTGGCGATGGCCTACCTGGTCCATCGCTCAGAGACTCGCTTGAGACAAGAATATATACAAGAAGTGGTTTATTGAGCGTAAATCATAGGAGGCATCGCAGAAAAGGGACTAGACTCGTGGGGTTGGTGTATCTTGTCCGGGCCCCAGAGGCCCTGTTCTTCGCCGAGCAGCTCCACGTACCTGTTGCGGTCGAGCAGGATATCGCACGAGTTGGTGCCAAACTTGGGGGTCTGTCCGAGCACGACGGGCAGCGTCACGGCGCCGTTCTTCATCTCGTCCGTGTCACCATAGATGCCGGCCAGCTGTAGCACTTCGACGGTCTTCTCAAAGGAGGCTGACTCGATGGCCGAGTTGCCGATGGCCGCTATGCCGTTGCGCGACATGGCGAACGGCTCGCCCCGCATCGTGATAGCGTCAGCGGCGTTTGATGTGTGACGGGCGTCCACGTAGGTGCCGTCAAAGGAGATCACCTTCTTGATCTCCTCGTGCAGCACCATCGTCGCGGCCTCGATGCCCAGCACGCGGTTCACCTCTTGGGGGTCGATAGAACACGTCCTGTAGTGGTCGACGAATGGCAGTCGCATCACCTCGGGCATATTACTGCCTTCTGTCTCCAACACCCACTCATCGTGTTGTATGACTTCCTTGGTCGCCTCGCATATCTTCTCGACCGACGTGCGCGTGGGGATGACACGGGTGATGCCGGGGATGCCAGCAACGGTCACTGCGAGCGAGATGTTTTCAGCTGCCTTTTGCAGGATCGCCTTTTCCATCTTGTCATACTGTTCTTCCAGGGCGTTCGGGTTCTCGCGACGCAGGTGGGCCATCATGTCGTTGACTGCATGCGGTCTTATTGCCACCCACCACTGCTCCTCGTGCCCTTCGCTGTGGCGCACGCAGGCGTTCTCGTCGCCAAAGACCGCACGCACGGCCTTGGCAACATCGGCCGGCACAAGACCGCGCTCGCGCAGCGCCTTCTTGCTGAGGAACAAGAGCGAAGCAACCACAGTGTTCTTTGTAGAAGCGTCGTCGCTGCTGTTGGCGCGCAAAGAAGGAGGAGCGGGAGAAGCAAGAACGTGGCTGTTGGTCGAGCGCCGGCTCTTGGACTGTGTCCTCTTGATAGTATTTACCTGCGGGCACTGCTGTCTGGACGCCTCGTAGGCAGAGGTAATGTAGTCGAGCACAACTTTGATGTCTGGATGGTGCAACAGATCCGCACTGTTGTTGTTGGGAGGGCCGACGTGTATGTTCTTGGTGCCATAATTGAGCACCAGCTTCTCAAGTGGCAAGTGTTCGATGCACCTCGCGGCGATGCTTGCGCCCCGCGCGGTGAGAGAGAATGGCGGTCGCAGCGGGATGGTCATGGCGGGCTTCTTGGTGTTGTTGGTGATCTCCATGAGCTCTTGGAACCGAGGCAGACCCAGGGTGACATTCTTGGCCATGCGCCCAGCGTGGTGAAAGGTGTTGAGGGTCATCTGGGTCGTCGGCTCGCCCATAGACTGTGCCGCCAGAGTGCCCACCATCTGGCCAAAGGGGATGAACGCCGAGTAATATCGCTCGACGATGAGCGCGCGCAGTCGGTCCCACGCGGCCTTGGTGAATTTCCTTTCGATGTAGATCCTCTTGCTCGTCATGTAGGTCTGGATCGCCAGGCGCAAGCAGGCAGTGCCGCGGAGAGGCATCTTGCCGATGAGCGTCTCACTGTTCATGACCTCATGGCGCACGAGATCAATGTCGTCGGCCGAGCACACCTGCCCAAAGGTGACAGGTCCCTCGGCTGGCCGATAGAGCGATGAGTAGAAGAGCTGCTCGCACAGCATCTGGGTCTCGGTGATCACCTCCTCGGCGGTGACCAGTCGCGCCTCCTCGGCGGTTAGCGACCCCTCGAGCCTCATCTTTTTGGCGCGCTGGTTATACTCGTGCGAGACCACCTCGACCATGCGCTGCACGTTGACTGCCAGGCCCACCTTGCCCTTGAGCGTGAACGCTGTGCCAGGGCACTGGATCTTGCCGATGCGCACTTCGTCGCGCAGGGCGATCAGGTTTTCGACTTCGCTCTTCAACAAAGCAGCCAGAGTCTCGTTGCCACTTGTGGTTGTCGCCCACTTGAGCTCAGATATTACGCGCGCGTCAGACCAAAGGATTGAAGGCAGGTACTGGCGCTCGATTTTGGTCGGGTCCATGCCGTCGCCGCCATAGTTGAACTGGATCACCTCTCCAGAAGAGTTGCACACCCTGCCAAAGAAGCTCACAAAGTGGCTCTCCATGCGCTTGCTGAACTTGCGCTGGATATAGCCAGAGGTCGAGGTCTTGACGTTGGTGTCGATGATGCCCTCGCGCGTGCCCATCGCGTGGCAGGCATACTGTTGTGGGTTGAGCCCGTCGGCAAAGGAGTTGATGACGAGGCCCGTGCTCTCTGGGTCGGGACAGAAATCGCCGTGCGCGTAGAATGACGACGTGCGCGAGCTACACAGGGACTGGATCGGCTTGCCATCTACGCATTGCTGGCCGACGCTGCCTCGGATCTGCGCGTTGTTGACATAGTTGCCCTTGCTTCCGACAGTAGATATGTAGGCATAGGAATTGTCCTGGATGCGGTCGGTGATCTTGAGGATGCGGCCGATGTGGTTCACCATGTCATTGCCCAGGGTGGTCGTATAATTTTGGTGATCAGCGAGAGGGATGATATGGTCAAGCCGCTTGGGAGGCAGACCGGCCATGCCACGCGCATGCGCCTCGCGATACGGGGCGTACTCATCAAAGGAGGTCTCAGACAGGGGCTTCTTGTCCTTTAAGATCTCGGGAGGGACGAGCCCGCGCGCAGCGTAGTGGGCCTTCTTGAAGGCATCGACTGTCCTTTCCTTGACCAGGTCTATCGCCTTTCTCACTTGGTCTGTCAAAAAGGTGTCGCGGATGGAAATCGACCGCGTGTACCACTGGTTCCAAATCGTGGCCACGCGCTGGCAGTCGCTGATGAACCGGGAGACCTCCCAGGGTCCCACGTCGTTGTTGACAACCTGGATGAGGCTGCCCTCCGAGGTACCCATGGTCTGCTTGCACAGCCGTCCAGCAAGCAGCTCGCCATCTCGTATGACGACGCGTCGCTCCTCGCGGTCCATGTACGATTCGCACGGGTTGTGGATGCGAAATTCGCCACGCGCCTCTCTCGCCTTGAGCTGTTCGTCATCGTCTGGCGGATTGGGCTTGTCATTTGAGGAGAGGTCGCGCGTGCACCGGTCCATAAACACCTTGTTGGGACACAAGAGGCTGAATATCTGCTTGCCTGTCCACAGCGGCTGTCCCTTGTGCGGGCCGTCCTTGGGAGACCTAAGAATTGCGGGCACGGGCAGGCGCATGTGAGGGAGCGAGTCCTTTTGCCAATACTTGAACTGGGAGATGATCTGACAGGCCTGCTCGCGCGTGACAAACCGGTCGGCCGAGGTCAGGTCAAAGAGCGCCAAGAGCGAGTCCTGCACCATCGAGATGATGGCGTTGTTGCTCTGGGCAGAGATGATCTGGTAGGGCACGCCCATGGTCATCATGACCTCGGCGCGCGCGGCCTCGCTCTGGGGAAAGTGAAAGTTGAGCTCGTCTCCATCAAAGTCAGCGTTGTAGGGCCGCGTGCAGCTCGGGTTCAGGCGGATCGTGTGGCCGTCGATGATCTTGATGATGTGGCCCATCATGGACTGCTTGTGGAGAGAGGGCTGACGATTGACAACAACGACATCGCCGTCCTGCACGTACCTCTCGACCGTCCAGCCAAACTGCAAGGGCATCTCCTCGTGGAGCGTGGTCATGGCCTCCTTGGCGCTCTTGACAGGCAGCGTGAACCACTTGCCCTGCGAGTCGATCACGTTGGCCGCGCCGCGCAGGTTGCCGCTGCCGATGCGCACCCTCTTGGTGAGCTCGGCGATGTTGTACTGGTTGACCAGCTCAGGGTAGGTCATCTGGAGGGCCAACTGCCTCGGGATGCCAATCTCGTGGACGTCAATGTGCACGCACGGCGACGTGACCGTCCTGCCCGAGTGGTCCACCCGCTTCGAGTTGATCGCCCCGCGGAATATGCCCGTCTTGCCCGAGACCATTTGGTCCAACGACTTGAGAGGCGCCCCGCTATGAGGCGTGCTCTGCTTGACCGCCGCGATGTTGGACTTGAAGAGAGTTGAATACTCGTACTGCAGGTCGTAGATGAGCTTCTCGGGCGGCAGGCTGATCATCTCCTTGTCTACCATCTTGTACCAGTGCACTGGGTAGGTCGACCCCATCAGCGCCCGCGCGTCGATCTCATCCTGCAACTTTTGCAAAGCCGGCGTGTAGCACACGATCCTCTGCTTCTTCTTTTTCTTCTTGGCATCGTGCGACTCTGCCTCCTCGTCCTCCTCCTCCTCATCTGCCAGCCCGACAGCATCGCCTGCTGCCGCTGACGATGCTACACTGTCATCATCATTATCATCTTCTTCCTCGAGAGAGCTGGCCTTGCGCTTTCCTGCTATCGCCGGCCCCTTCTTCTTGCTATTCTTTTTCGCAGCAATCAGCTCAGGGGGCACCTCGCTTTCGAGCTGCTTGCGATACTCGGCCGCGTAGTGCTTGGCGATGTCCTTGTTGAGTGTGACAATGTTCTTGTATCTGAGGGTGATATCATCTTGGCCTCGTGACCCCTCGGCATCCGTGACAAACGGGCGCATGGCTGGCGGGCTGACCATGATGTGCGTGCGCACCAAGTAGTGCGGGCGCATGATGCGCGGGTCCAGTCCCATGATGCCCACGTCCTGGTCGGGCACGCGTCGCAGAATCGAGTGCGCGTCGATCGAGGTGAACGGCCTCGATGTCGCTGCGCGCTTTTGCGCCTCAGAGGCCCACTGCGTGTCCTCTGGCCATGTGCAATCGATGAAGATCTGGGTCTTCTTGTTCTTCATGTAGTTGGGCTGGCACCCATTGCAGTGGATGCATGCGATCTTCTTCTTCCTCTTGACCGCCGTCAATATCATCTTGAGCCTGTTCTTGTACTTGACGCCCTGGAACGGATGACCGCTGACCAGCAACCGCGAGCACCAAAAGCACACACACTTGAGATACTTGACGATCATGTCGATCATGTCGCAGTAGAGCGGTATCTCCAGCTCGATGTGGCCAGGATGGCCTGGACAGGACGTCGGGCGATTGCCGCATGTGCCGCATGCGATGCTGTTGTCCACGGTGCCCATGCGGATGTCGTTGACGCCGCCCCACTTGGGCATGCCCTTGTCGCAAATCGAAGTCTCTGTCACGCGGACGACGGACATGGCTTCGATCTGCTCGGGGCTCAGCATCCGAAAGTGGATCTTGTTGATCAGATTGGGCTTGCCCTCCATGCAGGCGTACGTGATCGGATTCGACATTCTTTTTTTGGCACGAGAACACCACGACAAGCTCTAAAGGCAATGTGTGCGCGCGTGCGACAGAGAAAGCTAATTATATGTATGCAAAGCAAATTGAGAGAGACATGAATACACTGTTGCACAGATCAATGCGCAAGATAAGTTTTATTCTTGGCGAACATGATGCGATCACCCAGACACACTCGGCCTGGACAAGATGCGGTCGTTGCGCAGCGAACGGATCAAGCGCGAGTTGGCCGAATCGCGGGATGGCGTCGCGGGCACCTGAGATGTTGCAGGAGGGGTTGCCACTTTTGCATCGATCAAGGGAGCCTGCGACCTGCCCGTGGATACTGCCGAGGAAATCAGGGGAGCCAATGTGCTCGCCAAGGACGGCGATGATGTTGTCGATTGGAAGAAAGACCGTTTGTCGCCAGAGGGGGCACTTGCAGGCGGAGGCGCTGTGGAAGTTACTTTGGGCAACAAAGAAGGAAGAGAAGAAGCCGCCAGAGTTGCTGCCGTTGGAGTGGACGCAGCAGGCTCCCTTCCGAAAAAGCTTTTGGGGCTTTCCTTCTTATCGATGTCTGTGCTGTTGGTTGAAGTTGGCGAGTCTAATGGTGATGTCGCCAATGGAGCAGCAACGCTGCTTGATCTTGCAATGCTCGCCGCTTGCTCAACAGCCTGAACCTCTGGCAATAGTGTCTGTTGCGACACAGGCTTTTTTTGCTGTTCTTGTTTTTCTTCGAGCTTGCTCTTGAGCTTGGCATTTTCAGCCTCCAACGCTTGGATCTTTTTCAACAACTCGTCTGTCTGGTTTCCTTGATCCCCGGCGGGTGGCGATGGTGATTTGGGTGCAGAGGCTGGAGACGCAGCGGGTTGATCAGCAATCAGCTCCTTGAAGGAAGACCATGGTTCTATCTCTTTCACGATGCTAGACACATCGATGTTGCTGGTGTTGATGTTGTTGTTCTGTGTCACAGCCGACTTTGCCAAGGCTGGAACGCTGACCAAAGGCGTTGGCTGTCGCGTCTGGTCTTGTTGTTCGCATGCACCAAAGTGGAATTGTCCGTTGGAATCGAGCGTGGGAGGACATGCCGCTGTCGCTGGTGTTGTTTTTGTTGATGTTGCAGACTTGGCACTGTCCAGTGCTCCTATGTTGAAAAAGCTCGAGGGTGTCACCTTTGCGCTCAAGGGGCTCAGTGCCGACTCGAGCAAGCTCTGGTGTGGTGATAACAGAGGAGCCGCTGTCAACGGCGCGCGGCTTGCGGGGTTGGGGAGGCGATGGTTAGCGGGGGCGGCACGGGAGCCGACAGAATATTTCTCGACTGGCGGCGTTGGCGCAAGGTTTTCCCACTGGCCACAGAGGAGCGCGCGGGCGGCTTTGTGTTTACGCCAGGCGGTGCCCCACCGAATGAACTTTTTGATAAAGGTGTTGTTGGCGTTGCTGGCAATGAGAATGAGCCGCTTGGCTTTGCAGAAGAGGGAAGGGAAGATGTCGCGACAGGTGTTGGCACGGCCGGCACTGCTCTCGACGACTCTGGTTTGGATGGAGCAACAAAAGAGGTTGCCAGAGAAGGTGTCTGATCGTCGCCAGGAGTCACGGGACGCACGGGCTGGCTTGCAGGTTTTGACGACGGGGTGTTTGTGGTTGTCGGTGTCTTTGGTGGTTCTGGTGGGAGGGAAAAAGTAAATCCACCAGGCGCTGCCGCTGTTGGTGAGGGAGATGCGGCAGTGGTCCCTTTTGTCGCTGCCAGCGCAGATGCAATGGATGGCAGAGACTGTGTTCCAGAGGCAAGATTGAATGATGACGGCAATGGCACTGGTGTTCTTTTTGTCTCGGGCGCTGCTGCTGTTGGCGGCGACGATGATATCTCTGGCCTGTTTGTTCCAGCGGGAAGACCGATTTGCAACGGGGGAGGAGCGGGACGCGTCGCAGGAGCATCAATAGGTTTTTCTGCAGGAGTGACAGGCTTTGACACAGCAATAGAGCTGGGTGTTGCTGCAGAAGGCACTGACTGTCTCGCAGGCGAAGGAAAGGGGTCAGACAAGGACGGGGGAGGTGAGCGCTGCCGTTGCTGAATGGTGCGTGCGGGAGTTGCCGCAGGTGCCGCAGGCTTAATAACTGCAGTATTATCGAGCGTTGATGGCGGCGCTCGGGTCGTCGTAGCAGACGTGCTTGGTTGAAGAACTGTCCCCGACCTGAGCCCAGCTGCAGCTGCTGGGATCGCACTCGGTGTGGACGCAGATGTTGATGGTGTTGTCTGGCTATAGAATTTGGCATCAAAGGGAGCGCCAAGTGACACCGAAGTGCGAGAGATGGCTTGGTTCAACGAAGGCAGGCGTGCGCTCAGGTCTTGTGTGGCAGTGGCAGTGCGGCGCTGCTGCGAGGGAGGCACAAAGGTGGCAGCGCGGTTCTTGTCATTGCCAAAGCGCAGCTCGCCCGCTGTGCCAAGAGCGAGAGAGCCGCTGGCATTCCTTTGCGTGGCCACAGACTGAGGTGCCAGCGGGGATGACAGCGACGGCTTGAGGATGTCGTCCTTGAGCGCGGGTATGCGGTATACGATGCCGTTGATAAAGTTGCGCAGTTTGTCGTTGTCCTCTGCGACCTCTTTGACTTTCTTATTGTTCTCGTTGAACTGTGCCCTGAGCTGATCGTTGAGGTTCATGATATCGCTGCTGGCGTCGACCAAGCTGCGGACCCGGCCCGTCTGGTCCTGGAGGATATCGTCGAGGGTCTTGGCCTCTTTGTAGAGCCCGATGAGCTGGTTCTGCAGGGTCGCGTACTCGACCGTATTTTTGTTTGTGAGCGCCTTGCCGTAGGCCTCAACATTTCTGATGTGCGTCATGATGTTGTTGATCCGAATGGTGTTGCGCAGGAAGAGGTCGTTGAGGTCGTCGAGCCGGCGCGTCTGGTCGGCGATCACTTGCGAGTCGTAAGTGTGTTGCGACTTGTACGCAAGGATGATTTCACGGTAGAGCGACTGGAAGAGCTCAAAGTCGTCCTTGGCCAGCTCCTTGATGCCGGTCTGGATGATGGCCGCGTGCGCTGTGGAGAGCAGGTCCTGTGCGTCGATGACCTTTGTCTTGAGATCCGTGATGGACGCCGCCAGCTTTTCGCGGTCAGCCCCGTCATCTATCTCCTTCTTGTACTTGGTGATGCGATCGCGCAGCGCTTGCAGCTGCGGCTCATTGATCTTGACGCCGGGAGAGACGCGCGGATACTTTTGTTCGATGGCCTTGACCGCTTCCGCTGCGGCGTTGAAGGTCCACGGCTTGCCATCGACCGATGGATACTGGCGACCATAGTCCTCCACGCCCAGCTTGAGATCCCTCTCAAAGTCATCGTTGGGCACCAAGAGCGGGAGATGCTTGGCGTCCACAACGTACTTGTCGCGAAAGCCTTGCGTGTCGTTGAGCGCGTCAGTCACACGCTGGCCCAGATTGTTGATGACATTCGTGTTGCCCGCAACACCACCAACCAAAGGGACAGCGGACGCTTGCGGCTGACCGCTGCCCGATGTTGTGTTCAAGACACCAAGCACCGACGGCACTTTTTGTCTCTGCCCTTGCTGATTATTTGTATTGACAGAAGAGTTGCCAGCAGCGGCAGGGACAACAAGTGGGCTGGGCACAGACGCACCGCCACCTGCGGTTGAGCCCGCAACCGACAGCACCTGGGACGGCTGTTGTTGCAGCTGTATCTGCTGTAGCTGAACCTGTTGCAGACTCTGCTCCAGCTCCGCCAATTTCTGCCGTTGTTGTTCGTCAGCCGATGGTTGTTGCTGTTGTGGCTGTTGTTGTGGCTGTTGTTGAAGCTGCTGTTGCAGCAGTTGTTCGATATTTTGTTGCTGCCGCTGCTGCAATGCTGGCTGTTGCTGAGCGAGCAGCCCGAGTCTATTGTTGGGATAGACACCGCTCCCTACAAAGAGGTTGTTGGGGCCAGCATAATGGA
Source organism: Acanthamoeba comandoni (assembly GCA_002025285.1). Lineage (NCBI taxonomy): Eukaryota > Discosea > Longamoebia > Acanthamoebidae > Acanthamoeba > Acanthamoeba comandoni. The sequence goes on along the minus strand of MRZZ01000376.1, from coordinate 4,678 downwards.
CCGGACCGGGCTGCAGAGGGAGACCATTGCTGGTCTGGTTCACTGGCTGACGTGGGTTTGCACCAAAAAAGGCCATCGCTTTTCCTCAGTTCTGAGGCACCCCGTGTCGCCTTTTCTGAGAGGCGGCAACAAAAGAGGTGCGCGCTATCTTTACTCTTGGGACAATGAATGCATGCGGCTTTATTATGAATGTGTTGGCAACAAAGAGAGCGAGTGGGGGAAGAAGTGCAAGGATCTGCCCGCTGCGTGTTATCCTCTGCATGCACAAGGGGATGTGTGGTCACACAGCCCAGCTTACCTAGAGGTGTCATGCGATCCCGTGTGACCTCTTTGGGTTTCTTCCTGCTTGCGCTCGTCATGATCATTTGTTGCCTCCTTTATTCTTACTCTTTTTCCTATTGTTCTTTTTCGTTGACTTGGTGTTGATCACTGTGCCAGGTGGTCCGCTTGGCCAACCTTTTTGTTGATTCTAGCCCCTTAAATATCAGGCAGATCCTCAATTGGCAATCTTTCTGTCTCCTCTTTTTCATCATAATCATCATCCCACTCGTCTTCATCCAAATTGATGGCGGATGTTGTAGCGCCCTCATTCTTCTTCTCGTCGGTTGTCGTATCGCCCTCGTTGTCCTCCTCTTCATGCTCATTGATGACAGACGTTGTAGCGCCCTCCTCTTTCTCGTCGAGGTGGTTTACGGCAACAGGTTCGCGCCAGCCGCTCTTATTTTGCGATGGTGTGTTCTTTTGAGGCAGCGTAGCTGGCTCTGCGTGGTTGATGCGTGGCGATGGTGCAGGTGACGGTCGCACCCAGCTAGCGAGTCTTGCGAGAATGGAAGAAAAAAAGTTACTTGAGCTGTTGTCATAGTCGTCGTCAATGAGGAGGTCGTCCACAGTGATTTCTGGGTTCGTCCTTGCGAGCGTGATCGCTCGGTCGGCGAGGGCGCGCGATTTGTTTTGGTGTTGCGCGCGCAGTCTCTCGAGATTGGCCCTGTGACGCTCGTCGAGTTTGAGCCGTTGCTTCTCGTGATCGAGGTGGATCTGCGCGATTTCTCTCTGGCGCTGGACGTCGAGCGTGCGCCTGGCCTCGTCGTGCCGTGCGATGAGCGCACTGAGTTCAGTCTTGCGCTGGTCGTCCTTCTGTGCAATCTCAGACTGTGCCTTGGCAAGCTTTTGCGTGTAGTCTTCGCGGTGTTCATCTAGCTTCTTTTGAAAGTCTTGCTGTGCTGCAGCCTTGATCTTTTCCGCCACGCCGGCGCTCTTGAGCGCCTCGACAACGTCTTTGCCGTCGATCTTGTCGAGGTTGTCGGCGATGCCGTTCACGCGGGCGATGGCCACGGCGAGCGAGTTGAGATACTTGTCGCTCAGCTCTTTGAATTTCGCTCTGTCGTAGCTCCTCTCAGATGATTTGAGGCGCCCCCGCAAATCTTCAACCTGGCCCGCCGTAGCCCCCATGAAGTTGGCCAGTTTTTCCTGGTTCTTTAGGGACGTGTGCACATAGGCGTTCTGGTCGTCCAAGGTTTTCTCCAGGCGAGCGATGTACTCGCGGTCAGAGGCGAGCAGGTCTGAGAAATAATTGATCGCGTCAGGATAGAATGGCATCGCATCGAGCTTCTTTTTCACTTCCTCTGCCGTGAGATCGGCCAGCTCCGCAAAATATTTGTCTTGTTGCTTCTCTGCGGCATCCAAGATATCCCAGACCTCCTTGATCTTATTGTTGGGCCGCCTGTCGGAGCGGCGCCGCTTGCGTTCGTCGAGCACAGCGTCATCGCGCTCAATCGTCCTGGCCAAATGGGTGCCATCGCTGCCTTCTGGATGCTCGCGCGCGGTGCCATCACTTTCGTCTTGCGGTTCTGACTCTGGCGTTGACACATTGGCTGCGGGGGCTTGCGCATAGACAGTTGGATATGGCTGTGGAAATCCTCCTGGTGGCACGGTAAAGTACCAAGGAAATGGTGCCCCGGGTGTCTGCGGATAAACCAGCTGCGGATAGCCTGGCACGCTTGGTGTTGGAACAGACGGTACATCGGGTGCTGCTCCTGGAACCGCTGCGGGAGAAGGTTGGGTGGCGTCGGTCTTTGCCTCTGTCGTCGTGCTCAAAGGATCGCCTGTCTTTTGAGCATGCGCGACTGTTGCGGTTATGATGGACGGTTGGCTGGATGGCACGACGACAGGAACAGGGCGGGGCGTCCTCCCAGATGTAGGACGACTGGAAGCAGAAGGCTTGCTCGATTGTGTCTGTGATCTTTTGATGAGTTGTGTTTGTTGTTCCCGCAGCTTCAAGTCATTCGCTTCGACCTGCAAGCGCAATAATGCCACATCTTGTTCCTTCTTTTTTCGCTCCAGCTCCTTCGACTCTTGGTCTAAATCTGTCTCTTTGGGATTCGGTTTCTCTCGCAAGCTTTTCCTGCGTGTTAGACCGCCCTCTTGTCTTGACGAAGATTTCTGCTCGCTGAGGCCTTGGGCAGCGGAAAGCAAGCCTTGGTCACCGTATGGCGAGAAACCAAAAGAAGGAACATAGGATTGCACTTGGGACATGGTCGACGAGCGACGCCGCCGCAAGTCCTTTTCTCTTTCGAATCAATGTGCCTGGCCGTGGGGGAATGGCCTTTATTGGTATTTGGCATGAAAAAAAGGAGGCATGCATGCACCCGCGCAACGAGAGATTGCGAGAGCACCAATTCAACGCGCGCAGCGCACACGCCACCAACACAAGCTGAAAGAGAGCAGCGAACAAGCAAGAGAGACAACACTTTCAAGACACGCTGCTTCATGATCATGTTGCTGATAATCCTTTATCTGCTGACCATCGTATCGATCGCCGGGAGTGCATTCTTTGGCATCCGTCATCTCAAGTATCTTTCTCTCTACCAGGAGCTTGTTGCGAAGCTAAAATGGATTGGCAGGCTTGTCGATGCGCTGAACGGGCCCCACGCATCAGAATTCATCAACAATGCAGCGCCGTTCATGATAGCGTGCACCCTCTTGGCCGCGGTGATGGGATGCGGCATTTTCAAAGGTGGCCACCCGCTGTTGAGCGCCGCAGCCCCATTGACCTATTATCTGGCCTTGCAACTTCAACACTCTGGAGATAAGAAGAACAGTGATGGCGGGGCTCACAAGATACAAAAGAAGCGGTCAGTCTATTGGTGCAGGATCACGTGGGCGGTCATGACCTTTGCGCTTGGTGTGCACTATGCGCCTACCGGCTTCGTGATCAGCGCGGCCGACGCGCTCCTGATAGTGTCGTGCGTGGTAGCACACCTCTTGCGCACCATGGGCCCCTGGGCCGAGAGCAGCGCAGAGACGCGCAAGCAGTTTAGGCGCTTGATGGATAGCGTGCATGTCCTCTCTGTTCGCGTGTACGGCGTCCTGCTCTTCTCATGCATCGTAAGCAGAGTCACCTTTGTGGACATCTGGTTGCTCGGGTTTTACCTGTTCCACACCCTCACGACCGAAAACCAGAGCCTTTTCACCTTGGCCTCTGAGTGCGCCCAACGCATGCGTCTGGACCAGATCAAAGCGACATCACCACCAGTGGACACAATGGAGGTAAAGTCAGAAGAGACCATCGCCGCAGCCCCACGCCGCCGTACATTCCGCGTGCCACCCCCTGTTGACAACTAGCGACCTTGATAACCGCGTGCCAGCGGTGTGTGCCTTGAGAACCTTGAAAATAACAAATAAATATCTTGATTTATTCTTTGTCGTCGCAGAGATGAATGACAATGATAGAAAGGTTATCTCGCTGGGGCACATAGTGTTGCACTTCCTCGGCGATCAGCGAGGCGAGCGTGTCCACACAGACCTCTGACGAGGCGCGTCCCTTGAGATATTCACGGATGAGCTTGTGCACATAGTAAGCAGACAGGTCCTCTCGGTTCATCTGCTTGATGTTGATATTGCCTCGCCTCCGCGACTTGCATGCTCCGTATGAGGACCACAGGCCGTCGCTCGCGAGCACGATGATCTCGCCGGGGTGCATCGTGAAGAAGGAGGTACCAGGCTGGCAGGTGATGCCATGCTTGGAGAGGATAGTATGCCCCAGGGAGCGCGACGGCTGGAGGCCATACTCTTTGGCCATGTTCTCAGAGCCCAGCTTGAAGTAGGGCGGCGCCACGCGCATGCCGTGGCTCAGCAGCCGCTTGACCTCTTTCTTGTTCTCCACCGAGTGGGTGTCGGTGAGCTTGTAGAACTTTTTCTTGCGGCGAGTGCTAAATGCATACGCGTCCGAGTCGCCCGCGTTGGCGATGGCCACGGTGAGCGATTTGTCGCTATGGTCTTTGAGAGGCGGCATGACCATCACGGTTGTCATGGTGCACCCATACTCGGCGGCGACGTTCATGTACACGCGCGGCCTCTGCGAGTCTTGGGTCTCGTGCTTGGCCACATAAAAGACAGCGTCCTTGTTCATGTACTTTTGCACATACTTGCCCACGATGCGGTAGGGAAAGAAGGGCGAGTTCGAGTTGGCCGCTTTGCCTAGGGCCTTGAAGTAGAAGCTATCGATGAGGCCGTAGGCGCTGCTGTCGTCGCCCACGCACGAAAAGGTTTCGTCAAGGATATCTTCTGGAGTGTCGCTCTCGTCAGAAGGATCGGCGAGCTGGCGGCAACCCTTTTTCATCTCAGTCTCGATAGTGCGCTGGGCAAACCGGAAGGCATGCGCCAAGAGGTTGCTCACATT
>MRZZ01000373.1:0-10964 GCA_002025285.1 Acanthamoeba comandoni | reverse complement strand
TCCTCTCTGTTTTCTCAACAACAACAACAATCTGTACATACACCAAAGAAAACTGTACCTTCAGCACGCGTCCATCACTCTATGTGCGCAATACCCTTTTTCCAACACGCATAGCATATGACTTTGGGCCTTCATCGCCTGAGTACCAGAAAACCGATGAATGGGCGAGGATCGAGGTACAGCATGCCCAAGAAGGAACTTGGCAAATTGGAGTGCTCAGTGCTTCAGATGACACTTGCCAATACAGTCTGATATCCACTGCTGCAGGTACGAAAAACAAAGAGTAGAGCAGAGAGAACATTCTTTAGATTAAATGTTTTTACTTTGCACAGATACTTTACAAGTAGAGGTGGGAGTCCCCATCACCGGACAGCAGGTTGCATTCAATGAGTGGAATTTCTATTCATTTGATCTCACTGAACAGACGCCCTTAACTGTTACTGTGAACATTGGTAAGTGTGTTAACAGAATGCTTTCGTCTCGTTCATTAAGTCTATTGCGTAATCGTACTGATGCACCGTCAAAATGCAGACACATGTTCATTCAAAGAGCACCCAGAGGTGTACCTTCGCCTTGATAATCTTCCCAATTACTCAGATTCCGACTATGACCCACTTTCTGACGAATACAAGCACACAAGCAAGCAAATCTCTATTGAAGTCGCCAGTGTCTCAAAAGGAAGGTGGTTTGTTGGGGTATGGGGCGTGACGAACGCCACCTGTGGATACACGTTGACTGCTTCCAAAACCTTCAACGACGATAGTGATGACGATGACCACTACAGCAAAGTGCTTGGCGCAGTGCTGGGCAGCGTATTTGGATTTATATTCCTTGTTTTCCTGATCGTTGCAGTTCTCTTCTTAGTGCAGAGGAAGAAGTTTGGATCCTTCAAGCGTCCACCTGCCTATTACCTCGTGAAGCCTGAGGCCAGAAACAACCACCTAAAAGAACCTTTCCTCACAGGGGATGCTGCTTCTGACAACTTGTGATCCATATGCTTTTCATTTTTCATTTTTTTCTCTGTCTCCGTTCCAGGATAGTTAACTAAGTACCTGTTTATTATCTTCTTGTGTGTTGAGGTTCTATTTATTATTTAATGTGAAGGCCAACTTCATTATACTCAAACTAGATCTCTTGTTTTATTTCGCTTTTACATTTTCACTACTTTTTTTAAAACAATGACATTGAGGGAAAGGTAATGTCATCTTGAGGTATATCACTGCTGGGTAACAGCTGCAACTGTTTAGTTGAGTTATTGTCTGCCACCTGTGTGTAGTGTCAAGATAGAATGGTCAACAACCCATTTTATGAGACTCCAAAATGTAAAGCGTTTCAGTTGGTTGTGACAAAATAAAATCTCATAAAGAGCGCTTTGGGCCTCAGGAATAATAAAAACATTTAGTCCAGGTGGGAGTTGCACCCACATCTGTTTGTACTCTCCTGTAGTGTAGTTGCTGGCGAACACAAAACAAGAATGAAGAGAGAAGAAAGAAAAGCAAAAAGAGATTCAACTTCATTGCACACAAAGAAATTGTTGAAGAGAGTGAAACTTGAGGAATCTTATGAGGACTATGGAACTGAAGAAGAAATTGAAGCTGTAGGAGGTACCTCCTACTTCCCCATTTTTCCCTATATATTTTCCTCATCCATCTACAGATGCAACAACCAGATAAACCAGTCATCCCAGTGTTGACGGCTGATGAACTGTATCCCATTTTAAAGGATGTAGTAAATATACCACACGACTGCTGGTCTGAGGAGGAAAAGAACATACTGAAATCCTCGCTCACGCTCTTGGGACTGGTCTCAGACTAAAAACGGCTATGACATTAGAGAAAAACAAACATCCACAGCAGGTCTCCTGCTCATTGGGATGCCTGGAATGACTCAAAGAGAGAAGCATGAAGAACGGTCTTCAAGGAGAGGGAATACAATTTGTGCAACTCCACTTTGGTTGGTAACAAAAGAGTTGATATCGTCATGGAACAGGCAGTGGACATTGGATATCAGGAAGGCCCCTTGAGCTATGTTCAAAGCCTCAATGAAGATGCACACAAGATTGTACGCCCCCTTGGTCATCAAGTGCGGAGCATCCTTTCTGATCAAGCGACCCCAAGTCTCCAGAACGCTCCTTCTCCTGTATTCAAGGCCATTCTCAAGGAAGATGTTGCACACCATCAACATGAGGAGAAGACAGGATTGGCGGTGACAGAAAAAATGGTGGAGGAAAAGGAAGCTGAGAACCCACTCACTTTGGGCAACATGATCAGCAGGCTCTACATTGCCGAGGAGGACCTGCTGGCGCTGAATGTCCTGTTGGATGACACCTGCTTAGCTTTGCGTGCCACGTGCGATGGCCCAGGAATTCGAGAGGTGGTTCACCAACTTTGTGTGACACATTTATGCATCGTGGGATGAGCCCATCTTTCACCCGTGAGGGTGAGAATTGACAAAGAAGGACGTGACACATGCCTACTTTTGAGGACAAGTGTTTGGTGGCGGTCTTAGAGAGGTGGAGGCTTGCAGTCTGCGAAAGATGTGGGAAGCCTGGCGTGAGGGCAACTGATCGAAATTCAAGTGTGTCGGCAACTGTTTCTTTTGTGTCTGGTGTGGTGTTGTGATCCTTGGTGGCAGCTTTCTTTCTGATGGCAACTCAAAATGGTTTCTGGAGGCAACATGAGTGTGATTTGATAGCTCTAGACAGGCTTTCGGCACGCATAGCAGAAGCTTCCGCAGTAGTAGTTGTTGGATAAACGTGGGTAGAGGACTACAGCAAAGTTGTTTTGGGTGTGAAAAGAGAGAATGTTTATTTTGTGACAACAAACAACAATAAAGATATGTACTCTTCCTTTCTCACAGAAAGAATTGAGACACAGTTGACCCCTTGGTGAAATCTGAATCCATTTTTAATGCCAGACTCTGGTTGAACACAGATCATCTAAAGAATAGTAGAATTCCACCCTCGGAGACAACCTCCCAGAGGAGCGACTGATTTTGTTGTTGTCACTTAAGTGTTTTAGAGGCCTGTATGACCCCCTTGTGGTCCTCCCAAAATGAATAATTAAATTTCTTGCTTGGAAGATCGATCTCAAGTTCTATGACTCCTGGTAATTCCCTAAATAACTCTTAATAACCAGGGAGCCACAAAGGTAATCAACCTCAGCTTTCACAAAAGGATGAGGGGCGACTACAATTCCACCTGCTAGACTTGTCTCCGTTTGCTTTAACTCTTGATGGATGGTGTTGATCAAGCTTTGTGTGCGCACAACAAAAATAAAATAAAGATATTTTTTTAATAAATTCCTGTTTGTCAGCGGAAAGGAACAGCCCAGACTGAAAGTCGCCTTTTTAGCCCCTCTGTTTTTGCTGGGCAGGGCTCAACCTTCCTGTTTCATTTCACAATCAGGGGAAGCCGTTTTTGAACCTCTTCACGCACAGGGACTGCCAGTGAAGAATCCAGTATTTGGTGGGTAGCGAATGATGTGGTAGTTGGTTCCTGTCCAGATGTAATACCAGTAGTCGCCTGTTCCGTCCGTCACGTAGAACACACTTGGAGACACATTGGTGCAGGCGTGGGCAGTCCCTCCCCAGTGAACTGAACCAGCATAAACTTCAAAGACGGTGCCATTGTTTTGTGTGAATTTGCCAGTAGGGGCTGACATGGTGATGCTGTTGGAGCTGGCTGTTGTTTGATAGGTGGTGCGGGTTTGTTGGCTGACTGCCCATGGATCCAATTTATAGTTGGTCTTTTTGACCACAGAAGAAATTCAGCACCAATCCGATTCTTTGAGGGTTAAGTTAATTAATTTTAAAGAGCCAATAGGAGTCATTGAACCTGTTGATAGAATTAAAATTCTTCTTATTTAAGTACTTGTCGACTGGACATCTTCCACTATTGGTGAACCTAGAGGTTGGCAACAACAACAAGTGAGGTTTGCCTTTAAGTACCAGGTATCAATCAATTTAAATTAGCCAACGATCGCAATCTAAATTCCTGGTATATAGATTGCGATCGTTGACTAATTTAAATTGATGATTGATGAGGCCAAGAAATGGTGTTGGCCATTTATTATATACACGACGGAGTGCGGCGAAACTCACACACGCAGCGGGAAAGAAAACCTTTTTAAAGTGAGGAAGACCTTAGGGGGTAAACTATCTGGTTCTTTGCTTTGTTCCCTTTGGATAAGCCTGGTAGAAGAAGCGGTAGACCCTTCCAAGATCGGGGATGGGTGTAGCCCTCGGTGCGTTATTAAATTGCCAACAGGACATCTTTCAACTATTGGTGAACCGCGAAGAGGTCAATGCACAAAGTGTTGGTGGTGATCCCACTTCCTTCTTTTTTGACCCAAGGCACCCAACAAACACAAGCAGCAATGATGAGACAGGTCCACAACGTTACAAGTAATTGGCACACAGCCACTATAGCAAACCCAGAATGGGCTCCCACTGGCCTGCAGGCGAACATACAGGGGTCCTGCGACTGTGCTATGCGTTGTCAATGGTCATATGGCATATGTTGGTGCAGCCCAGGGCAATCCGTGGGTTGGCCTTTCCTTCTTCTGTGATAATGATCCCCCTGTACCTGGAGGTAATGGGACGTTGGGGTTCAACAGCTTTCACACGTATGCTTCCAATTTCAGGACATGGTCACCCGTGAACTTCACTCAGGTGCTTCAAGTTGGAGTGGGCCACCATATTGTCTCATTAATGGGAAAGACAAGCGGAGGAAACTTCCAAATCAACGGAGGAGGAATTCAACTTGTGGTCCTATGATAAATGTACTTGAATACATTTTCTCTGCAAAAAAGACCTTTTGCTGCCCTTCTTTCAGAAATCTTGAAAGATTATTAATTACAAATAAAAAGCCACTGAAAGGTATCTTTCGCTTTGTTATTTCGTTTTTCAGACTTCCTACAGCTTGCTTTTGGTTGTCTACAGGCCCAAGTGGATATCATGAAACAAACTGAAGAAAGACAACAGCTTAGGGGAGACTTTTAAATTTTAGGTTTGTTTTTGTGGATATGGAGACAAGCCATCTGAGGGGGAGACCTTAGTGAGCAGTAACAAGGTAAAGAGGTGGTATCTTCAACCCCTATGGCCACCGGTGCAGTGGTGAGCCCCCTCCCCAGCAATCAAACGACAACGTGCTTGCACAGGTCCACCCTGCAAGAGTTGGTGGTCGAAAATAAGGCCGTCTCTCAAGGATGGTGGGGCTGCTCAAATCATCAATTATTCAGCCCTGAGACGGTCACCTGGGCTGCAATCACCAGCGTGCTACGTCAAAGATTCGGACACAACTGGGCCAGCTGGACCTTTTTCCTGTTTTGTAATCCTTTTGCGCCGGATCCAGCTGAGTCAGATGGGAGTTTCACCACCAGTTTCAGGAGTTTTTGTTAAAGTGGCCATGCAGAGTGTCCGCAGTACACCAGGGGTCGCCTTCAGGAACGGTTTGTTGCCTAAGTGGAAGGAGCTTGACAGCCAAGAAAAGCGCAAGGAAATAATAATAATAATAATAACTATTTATGTTCTAGTTCAGTTAATCCTTAATATTAATTCAATGTTAATATTAATATGTATTTTATATATTACTTCTGCGAAAAACTCTTTTTACAGATTCCCACAAAATCTGGAAATTTCAAATTTTAGGGCCTCAGATTTACCGCAACACCCCTTCTGTCATTAATCTTTCTTCCATCTGTTCAAAAATCTGTGTACGTTTAGGCTGTTTGAGAAATGAAACGAAGTGCTTCTTCAACTGCTGCCTCACCAGCGGTTCTGCGGTTATTGAGCGATCTCAAGGCTTGCCACGAGGAGGTCAGTTGACATTATTGTTCTCACGTCCCCCCTCTCCTGCATTTCTTGTAGCAACGTTTGCTCACATCGTCACCTCGGAACAGGGATTTAATGCAGGACCTCTTTCAGACGACAACTTGTTCGTATGGCAGGCTACCCTCTTCGGCCCTTACGAAACAGCTTGGGAGGGTAAATTCCAACCAGCTTCCTTATTTGGGGGGGGGGGAAGAAGAGGAACAATCAATCCACGCTCAGGAAGCATCAATCCAGTTCATAAGATCTGTTTCCCGACAAGAGCCCTTTAGATTCAATATTCTTGATGCTAGCATGGAAGTTTTGTGCAACAGATTGTTAATCTAGAATTCTCTCTTTTTTCCTTTCGTGTTGGTGGGAATCAATCAATCAATCAATCAGGTGGCGTTTTTGAGCTTAAGTTTACCTTTTCTGAGGACTACCCGCAAAAGCCTCCCAAAGTTCGCTTTAGTAGGCCCATTTTCCATCCAAATGGTATGCCCCTTCAAAACTTACAGTAACTCACAGCAAGTGAAGAGATAATGCAAAGAACAATCTAACATTCCCAATTCTATTCTTTCTGTAAATTCTATTACAACTGGCAACTGATAAATAACAATCACTGCAGTGTTCGGAGATGGAAGTTTGTGTTTAGATATCATCCAGGATAAGTGGACTCCCGTATACAATGTGCCCAGCCTACTCACCTCCATCACTTCCCTCTTCACAGACCCCAATCCCGACAGTCCTGCCAACCCTGAGGCTGCTCGACTCTACGTGTCAGACAAAAAGGAATACAACAAAAGGGTGCGACGCTGTGTGGAGCGAACAATGGAGGAGTGACAACACACACGCACACTGACTATGTGAAGAGGCTTCTTTGAAGAAGACCCACAGGGGAAGTTCTCAAGCCTCTCTTTCTCTCTCTTCTTATTTTTCTTGAAAGCTTCTTCTAGCCTGCCTTGTTGTTGCTGCTGCTGCTGTTAAACTTGTTTTTATGTACATAGGATTGGAGTAGAGTTGGGCTGTTGCAGCCATTTTTTAACAAAAAAAAAACAAAGAGAGGCTAGCAATTTGAACATTGTGGACCACTAAAATATCTATCTTTCTCTCTTTAATTCATGGGGGCGAACAATTGTTTAGATGGGCTCATTAAGGCCTTGGCAATGTATTTACTTCCAATAATTCAAGAGAGACCATGTATGCACTTCTCCCATCACTTGGACAGTTCCTCAGAACAAAATAAAAAATAAGACAGTATTGGCGCACAGAAAGAAAATCAGATTTCTTGCTGGCATAAAACTGGGATAAAATGGGGAATGACGGAGCGTCTGCCACTTTCAGCTAAAGCCACTTAGGGTTTAGGGCTACAAGTTTTTTTGTTTCAGGGTTAGGGTATGGGTTTGGGTTACAGTTTAAGGGTTATTAATATATTAATATGTTCAAGTCACATATACTAAAAATAAAGTAAAATTTCAGATATTCCTATGAATTTTAAGTGAACGAACTTTGTCCCCACCTTATGGGACGTACGTGCGTCAGGTTTAGAACGCCCCCACGTACGATTTCGCTGGGCACTGTGTTGGGGGGTGGGGGGGGGGCACACTCACACACACGCACACACAAAACAACGATTTGTCAGTGACGCAGAGCCCTGCGATTGACTTTTTTGAAAATAAAAAAGCCAATTTTTTAGCATTCTGCACACACAGCCTTGGCGCGCGTCATAATCAATCAATCCATATAGCCAGCGTAAGAGGTAAATTTGATGCCTTTTCTGTTTCTCAGTCATTGAATGATAATAATAATTGAGAGAGATATTGTTACATCAAAAAGAGAGATATTTTGTTACATGATGGCCGCAAGTGCGATGATGACCGGCCTCACTTCGGCAAACGGTTTGCTCTCTTTGCTTGAAGAACCAGAAGCAAAATTAAAGGTGTATGCTTTGGAACAACTCAATAATCTTGTGGACGAGTTCTGGCCAGAGATTTCAGACAACATTCAACAAATGTGAGTGTCATTTGCACTTTTTTAACAGCTGCCCATCTCATTCTAAGTGAACCAACTGACGTTTGTTACTTGTCAGTGAGGTGCTCAATGAGAGCGAAGACTTTGAAGCAAGGGCATTGGCTGCTCTGGTCGCTTCTAAGGTGCGCACACATGTGGTGTTCGTGATTCTGTTTTGCGCATCTTACTCTGTTTCATGCACAGGTCTATTATCATATTGGATCTTTCAAGTCAGCTATGATTTATGCTTTGGCTGCTGGCAAGTTATTTAACATAGACGACAACTCAGAGTATGTGCGAACTCTTACAGGTATTCCCCCCCCCCCAAAGAACAGTCCAAGAGAATGGAAATAATTCCCTTTCTCTCTGTTGACGAAATAATTTCATTCTTTTCTTCAGCAAAATGCATAGACGAATACATACGCCAACGAGCTACTCAGGTTGATGGCAAGGCAAAGAAAGGCCAAGAGCAAGAGCAGCATGAAGTACCAGTACGTGCTCTAGAGACACTTGTGGATAAGATCTTTGAACGCAGCTATGAGATGGGAGAATATAAATATGCATTGGGGATCGCTCTTGAGGCACGCCGCGTTGATCGAATTGAAGAGACAATCAAAAAGTCAGGAGATCTTGTCAACATGCTCAACTATTGCTTCCGTGTTGCCATGGAAGTCATTTCACGAGATTTCAGACAAACCGTAACTCCCCCAAAGAATTCCCTTTTTTCTCCTTTTCCGTTTTGTCTCTGTTATGCCTCCCTCCCCGTTCTCTGCCACTTTATACTTTTTGTTTAACAATAATATAATGCAGGTGCTTGGAATTTTAGTTCCCTTGTACAGAGGATTGGAAGTGCCTGACTGGATCCGCGTTTGCGAAATTCTTATTTTCCTTGACAACGCCCAAGAGGTGGCTGCCATCTTGTGCAATCTACTTACAGGGACAGAAGTAAGAGTCACCTTCACTCTTATTCAACACTTTTTGGACCTGCACTTAAACCAAGATCATCTATTATCTATCGCCTAAAAACGTCTTCTCCTTTTTTTTAAAAAGGATGATCTTTTAGTGGCCTACCAAATAGCCTTTGATCTTTGCAACAACGCACCACAGCAGTTTCGCCTTGATGTGCGCAAGGAAGTGATAAATAGGATGGAAACAGATGTAGAACAAACAGAAATTCAGAAGTATTACGCTGAGATGCTTGCGAAAAAAGAGGAAGAAGAAAAGAAGAAAAAAGAGAGTGGACAGACTGCTTCTGATGAAACCAAACAAGAGAAGAAAGAAACCGCTAGTTCGGTAAGCCTTGTGCTCTTTAATTTTGGATTTGTGTTTCTTTGGGTTGTTTTTCTTATTGCTTCTTCCTTGTCCTATTCCTGTTCTATGTAGGAACGCGTAGCCAATATGAAAGCCATTCTTTCTGGCACTATGTCTATCAACATGTTCCTGGAATTTTTACACAGAAACAATCATACAGACAAGTTGATAATGAAGAATATTAAGGTACTCAAGATTAGTTAGCGGAAAGAAAGAAAGAAAGAAAGAAGAGTTTATTCGGTGCTTACCTTCTCCTAATAATCAGGCCGCAATGGAATCTCGCAGCTCTGTTGTTTATTCTTCAATCATTATTTGCCATGGTTTCATGAGTGCTGGTACTACCAACGATTTCTTCCTACGCGATAACCTTGAATGGTTGTCCAGGGCCACAAACTGGTCGAAGTTCTCTGCAACTGCGAGCTTAGGTGTAATCCAAAAGGTTTGCCTGTGAAACAAAATGTGTTGCATTCTCTTTTGCCATGCGTTTGGACTAACATGTGTTATTGGGTCGTTTAGGGTCATCTCAAAGAAAGCAAGACAATCCTAGCTCCTTACCTTCCCCAAGCTGGAGCTACTAGCCCCTACTCTGAGGGAGGCGCACTTTACGCTTTGGGTCTCATCCATGCCAACCATGGCGAAGAGATTACTGAAGAACTTAGGAAAGCGCTCCGCAATGCTGCCACAAATGAGATTGTGCAGCATGGTGCTTGCCTTGGCTTAGGTGTAGCTGCCATGGCCACACGAAATTATGGTTTGATTACATGACCTGAAGCGTGTTGCTTATGCTACTGAATAATCTAATGGTGTATTTTTCCAAATTATTAGAAATTTTCGAGGATTTGAAGAACGTGCTTTACACAGACAGCGCGGTCGCCGGAGAGGCTGCAGGCATAGCCATGGGCCTTGTTATGCTTGGCTCCGCATCTGATCAAGCACTTGACGAGATGCTAGCCTATGCTCACGATACACAGCATGAGAAGATCATTCGTGGTTTGGCCATCGGTATTGCATTGGTGATGTGTGGCCGTGAAGCGGAGGCTGACACACTAATTGAACAGCTAAGCTTAGACAAGGTACCACTATACTTACCCTCCCCTGTCGCTTTGTACTTGCATCTTAATCTGCGTCTCTCTCTATCTCTCCCTCAAGGATCCAATTTTGCGTTATGGTGCAATGTATACCATTGCATTGGCATATTGCGGTACTGCCAACAACGCCGCCATTCGACGACTATTGCACGTTGCTGTCAGGTATCTTTCAATTTTTATTCTCAGTATTACCATCATTACATTATTCTTATTCTTTTTTTGACAGCGATGTGTCCAACGACGTTCGTCGTGCCGCTGTTATTGCTCTTGGCTTCTTGTTGTTCAAGCAGCCCGAACAATGCCCTCAGTTGGTTTCTCTCTTGGCCGAAAGCTACAACCCACACGTCAGGTACGGAGCTACGCTGGCTGTAGGCATCTCATGCGCAGGCACAGGCCTCAAGGTATAGAAATTGCTTACAACAATTCAGTTTTTCTTTTATTCATTAACTAATTAACTAACTTGTTTGTTTGTAGGCAGCAGTTGATCTCTTGGAGCCTTTGACCAACGATGGCGTGGATTTCGTGAGACAGGGAGCGCTGATTGCCCTGGCCATGGTTCTTTGCCAGACCAGCAAGGCGCAGGAGCCCCGAGTCGAGAAAGTGCGCAAGCTGTTTGCGGATAAGGTCGGCGACAAGCACGAGGACATCATGGCCAAGTTTGGAGCATGCCTGGCGTCAGGAATCATTGACTGCGGAGGCCGCAACTGCACCATACGGTATGCGTTACACCTTTTTAAGTATTCACAC
>MRZZ01000367.1:0-10580 GCA_002025285.1 Acanthamoeba comandoni | reverse complement strand
CTTGCATCCCAGGGATAGCCTCTTGCTCTGGCCCACTTCACACAAGACAGAGCACCCACTTTTGCCAGCTTAGTGCACAAGTCCGATGTGTAATTGTTCTTCCAACAATGAGTCCAATGCAAAATTGGTATGTAAATGATGTTGAACAAAGATGAGTCTGATGCATGGTGGTTCTTCACAGCAATAGGAGGCAAGAGCGAGTTCCATCGTTGGCAGACGTGCCTACACAAGGGCTGCCACATGTGGTCCAAATGGTGGACCAGGATGTGCACCACAAGTTCATTGGGCAGCACACTAAACAGATCACCTTGCGCGCACTCCACCACTGCCACTGCCCTTTCTGCTGCTTCACCATCACCATCACCATCATCATTAGCAGGGATTAAAATTGTCTTTGTTGCTGCTGCACAAGGCTGTTGTCGTGAAGGCTGCAGGTGGTATTCCTCATCTTCAGCACAATCTGAGGAGGCAAGTTGCATGTGACCAGCAACGAAGATAAACAAACAGAAAAATAAAGATATCCAACAATGTTATATGACACAAGTCTGTGGTGTCAACTCCGTTTATGGGCCAGCCAATTGGATTAAGGGCCCGAAGCTGCCTTGATCAGACACCAAGCTCCTAAACAACGTGCAGGATGGCTGACCTTTCAACTGCAACTTCTTTATGTTGGATTACATGGCCGAAAAGGTCGTGATCCAATGAAACGCTGTTTATTTAATTAAATAGCATAATTAATTAATAACGACTTTGTCTGCAAGAAATAACTGTTGCTCAAGTTTTATTGAGCTCCCAGCTGTTAAATTTGGTGGGATTTACACAGCTTAAATAGGCTGTATTTTTGGTTTTATTTTTCTTTGTTCCTTTACACACAATACAATAAAACACATTATACACACACACATTCTTGTATTTCACTGCATTGTGATCCCCAAACCCAAGGACAAGCATAGCAAGGCATGCTGTATAGGAACCACCAAGGCCACAGAGAGACTGCCAGAAAGCTTGCACCAGTCTGTGCCTATTGCATCTGTCTTGGACATAGTGTTGACTGATGCCTCAACTGTCTACACAACATTGACAGAGCCAACCTCACCACTGAAAGTAATTATGCCCCAGTTGTTGATCATCTCCAGCATGCTGCTCTCATCACTGGCAACCCTTCCAACTCTATGGTGGATGAGACCAATGTATAGTACTTTAACACTGGTGCTTCCTTGCATATGACATGCAACTATGAGTGGCTACACAACTTCAGGCCCATGATGATAGAGTACAGTGTTGTACTTGGAAATGACCTTTGACTACCTGTTGCAAGCTGTGGAACCCTCAAGGCCACTGTGTACTCTGGCACCAGACCTATTAAAATCAGCCTGTCTAATGTCATTCTTGTCCCTGCCCTATGTAAAAATCTTCTCTCTTTCAACAAACTGTTGAAAAATGGTTATGTTGTCATGTTACAAGATAGAAGCTGTAAAGTACATCACTGCAGCTCACCCTCTCCCCTTTTCACCATCATGGAGTGAAACAATCTACTTTATGTACCTCTCACTGCCAAGCTTGTCTGAGATTTCACCTACATGAGTTACATAGTGCCAAGCTAGCTGTGAGCACCTCTACTTGCCCATGTGAGTCATGCTGAGCCTAGCCAGCTGTGAGCACATCTACCTGCCCACATGAACCATCCTGAGCTAAGCTAGCTGTGAGCACCAATTGCCCATGCAAGCCATGCTGAGCTAAGCTAGCTGTAAGCACTAAGCCAGCCATAGCACCACTCTCTTGATGACTTCCACTCCACCTTTGGCCACCTGGGAGCTGAATGACTCCTCTGTACTGTTCAATAAGCTGATGACCTGCTGCCTGAGCTCAAATTGGTACTGTCACCCTGCACTGCTTGCATATGTGCTAAGCAACATTATACCCTCATTGGCCACAGACCAGCTCCATGTGCAACCTCCCCAGGGCAGATCATCCATTTGGATGTCTATGAGCTGCTTCCTACACAGTCCTTCTCTGGAAAATGCTACTGTTAGGAATTTTTTCCTAACTTCAATTTCCAGTTTTATCCCATCACTTAATTAAGAGTGCTACTTCCTTAAAGACCCATGTATCACCCATCTTGCCTGTTCCCACAACCCCTAGTCTCTATATGTTATCAAGACCAAGTCACCCAAGTCCTGTCTGCCCCAAGACACTCCTAGCCTTGCCCAGTTCAAGTTCTCCTAGTAAACTCTCTTCCTTGCTAAGTCTTGTTTTCCCTTCCACCTTGTCAGCCATCAATAAATCATACATATTCTGAATCCTTGCAACAAGCTCTATACTGTTGCATTTCTTGTTTCTTGTCCCAGTTAGCTAGGTGGCCTACGCTGAGTCCTTAGTTCTCAATTTTCCCTAGTCCTAGCAACCTCAAGGTAACCCTGAGAAGGTAGGCCATTCCTATCATCTACCTATTGAAGCTGCTGCATCAATGCAGCAAGCTCATGTCCAAGTCCAATGAGGGACTGTATCTGGGCTCTGCAGGTGATATGTTGTATTATTGTATCTAGGTTAAAGCATCATGTACTGTCACTATCTCCTATGACATCATCTTTGTCAAGCCTGCAGCTGCTCAACTACATCTTTGCCCCAATGTGCCCCTGATAATGCACCACCAGAGCAGCCTGTTCAGGTGAACCAGAGCCTTGATGAAATGCACCCCCTAAGCTTGGATGACACATTCAGTGGAGCTGAGATCACCAGTGTGCAGCATCCTCCCAACCTGGCCATGCTCCCCCTTGTAACAGATTTAGTGCCTCTGTCACTGCTCTATCTTGATGCAGTGGCCCCTGGGGTAAACACGCCTGTCTCTTCACTTAGTGTGTCTCCCACTTTGTCTCCATGATAGTCTCTACTGCTCTCCCTAATCTGTCTTTCTGACTAGTCCATTGACCCCTTGCCACTGGCTTCACCTCTTGCACCCTCATCACTGGTGCCTTCCCCCATTGTGATGCCACAGGAGTCCCCACCCATGAGTCTGACCCCACCACCATGTGAGCAACCTATCACTACACTATCAGCCTTAATGCAAGTGCTCCTCCCTTTGTCCTCCACCTAGCATCCTTTCATCCTTGCAATCAGCACCCCTGTGCATTGCCTTGTCTAGTGCTCATGCACCTGTCATAGAGCTTAGAAGGTCTGGGTGCACCAACAAGGGTGTCCCACTAGTGCACCTTATTGAGTTCTGTGACTTGACCCAACTGCAACCCACCAAGGTTGCAGCTGGGTCAGTCACCCTAGAATTGTACAGTGCTACTGTAGCATCCTCAGACATAAAACAGTGGGTGGAAGCCATACACCTGGAATACCAGGCCCTACTGGCTAATTGTACCTACACATTAGTGCCCCTGCCCTAAGGATGTGTTGCAGTCAGGACCAGATGGCTCTACAAGATAAAGAGCTATGTGGATGGGATGATTAAGCACTACAAGGCATGGTGAGTTGCAAAGGGTTACTTTCAATGTCATGGTATTGACTATGATGAAACCTTTGTGCCTGTAGTATGCCTTGAAAATCTATGCATGCTGCTGGCCTATGCCACCCTGTGAGACCTTGAAATTGACCAGATGGATGTTGACTCTGCCTTCTTGCAAGTAGACCTGAGTGAGACTTTTTTTTGTAAAGTAGCCTAAAGGGTTCATGTCCTAAACACACTCTGACTATGTCTGCAGGCTAAATAAAAGCCTATACAGGCTGAAGCAGGCTTCACTCATGTAGAACCACATGCTCAACAAGCACTTGTGCACACTCTAGGGTGCACAATAAATAGAAAATCTATTTCTGGCTACATGTTTACCCTTGCTGGAGGACCCATCATGTGAGCCTCCAAGACTCAGACTACTGTGGCCCTTTCTTCCTCAGAAGCCAAGTTAAACACCATGTCCAAGGCTATAAAGCAAGCACTCTATATATGCAAGCTCCTGCCATTGCTTGGAATCAACAACTCTCATCTCATCTCACTGGCTAACAACAACTAAAGCTCCCTCACACTGGCCACCCAGTCTACACTTACCTTCCAGGCACAGATGAAGCACTATGACATTAAGCTTCATCATCTGCATGACACAACTGTAAAAGGCCTGGTATCAGTACACTACTGCTCCACCAAGACCATGCCCACAGACATCCTTACCAAGGCACTGTCATGTCCAAGATTGGAAGAGCTCAAGCTCCTCCTTAACCTCCACATGTGCCAGCTGCCCTGCAACAGAGGCAAACATCTGAGTCCTCTTTGACTCTCACCCTTTCAACCTTGAAGGGGCATGTTGGATTACATGGCCAAAAAGGTCATGATCCAATGAAACACTATTTATTATCTCTAATGTTCTACCTCTGTTCTACACAGTTTTATATGTTGCCATTGGCTAAAAGTCATGTGGATCATTGAAAATAACAATGTTAATATTTTCACAATTAATAACATTTAAGAAGATAGAAATGTGCATGTTGTTTTTTATCATCTATTTAAATCTCTTGATAGGGCCTTGGCTCTTGACCCATTGCAACACCTCTGGATGCTTTACCCAGAGGACCCTGTCATCCCAGGGACAGCCTTGACTTCTCAACCATTGCAAGACCTCCAAATGGCCTCCTTTAGCAGCATGGGCACATGTCCCCTCATCCCAGCGACAGCCTTGGCTCATGGCCCATTTCAGTACCTCCAAATGGCCTCCACGAGCTGCCAAGGCACATGTCAACTCGTCCCAGGGACAGCCTTGGCTTCGTGCCCATTGCAACACCTCCAAATGGCCTCCATAAGCAGCTTGGGCACATGTCCACTCACCCCAGGGACAGCCTTGGCTTCGCACCCATTGCAACACCTCCAAATGGCCTCCACCAGCTGCCCAGCTACACGTCCTCCCATCCCAGGAACAGCCTTGGCTTCGCGCCTGTTTCAGTACCTCCAAATGGCCTCCTTCAGCAGCCCAGGCACATGTCTTCTCATCCCAGGGATAGCCTTGGCTTTGCACCCATTGCAAGACCTCCAAGTGGCCTCCACGAGCAGCTGCATTCGTACATGTCCTTGCATGCCAGGGATAGCCTCTTGCTCTGGCCCACTTCAGACAAGACAGAGCACCCACTTTTGCCAGCTCAACGCACCACAACGATGAGTCCAATGAGTTCTTCTTCTGGCAGAAGTAGTGGTTCTTCACAGCAACAGGAGACAAGAGCGAGTTCCATCGTTGGCAGACGTGCCTACACAAGGGCTGCCACATGTGGTCCAAATGGTGGACCAGGATGTGCACCACAAGTTCATTGGGCAGCAAACCAAATGGATCATCATGCGCGCACTCCACCACCACCACCGCCCTTTCTGTTGCTTCATCATCAAAATTAATGTCATCAGCAGAGATTAAAATCGTCTTCGCTGCTGCCACAAAAGGCTGTTGTTGTTGTTCATAATTGCATGGTGAAGAAGAAGGCTGCAGGTGGTGTGCCTCATCTTCAGCACAATCGGAGGAGGCAAGTTGCATGTGCCCAGCAACAAAGACAAACAAAAATAAAGAAGGAGTGCAGAATTCCAACAATAATTGTACAATTTTTGTGAAATATTATCAACAATGTTTAATTGTTAAGGTTGTGTGGGTGTTGAGGGTTTTACAGCGCACTTGAGCGAAGTTCTGCAGAAATGGCCACCTGGTTTGAAAGATTCAGTATCACAAATAAGCTGATCAGCTCTAAAGGGTTGTGTTGTCAGCAGCATGACTTTGAAGGGTCTTTGGAAGCTTGTTGAGGCCTCAAGGAAATTGTGTGTGTGCCACACTCATTCAAGAGAATTGTTTAATCTCTTCTTCAAACTTTTGGTGAGCAGCTCAAGCAGGAGGAACAAAGGTGTGTGTTGCAGTTGTACTCTTGGATTCAGTTCCATTCTCTACTCTACTCTCCTTTTGGATCCTTTGCTGTTCTTCCTTGAGCCATGCCATCTGCATCCCTGAGCATCTATGAAGGGGGGAGCCCGTTGGACTCTCCTCTGGCCCTCTTCATCGTGCAGATGCTCCTTGTTGTGATCATCTCACGAGTGCTCACCAAGCTCTTCAAATACATTAAGCGTACATCAATCACTCCCCTCTCTCTCTCTGTTGCTCTGATCTTGTGTGCAAACATCCAGACTCACGCCTTTCGTTGGTTGCAGAGCCTGCTGTGATTGCTGAAGTCATCACTGGCATCATCCTGGGGCCCTCTGTTCTTGGCCACGTTAGTGGATATACAGAGAATTTGTTTCCCGTGTCCTCTCTTGACACCTTTGAAGTGGTGGCCAACATAGGGCTCATCTTTTTCATGTTCCTCATGGGTAATACTGCTTTCTTACTTCTCTTCCCTTTCCACCAACCTATTCTATGCAAGAGAGAATGGAGCATTGCCAACAAACAGTATGTTTTGGTTTCATTACAACAAAACACAAACAGGTTTGGAAGTTGATCCCACATTGTTGAGGAGCAACATTAGGAATTCAGCGATCATCAGCATAACAGCAATGGTGGTGCCCTTTGCTATTGGAATTGGAGTATCAGCTTACATTTACTATGAAGTTGGAGTGGTAAGTTACAACAACATGTTTAGCATTGTTGAGGTAGTTGGTTAAAAAATATTAACGAGCAAATTACTGCACATGATATTAACAGCCAGACAAAGCCTCCTTCATTACGTTCTTACTGTTTTGTGGTGTGGCCATGTCCATTACTGCGTTTCCTGTGCTGGCACGAATCCTTACAGACCAGAAATTGACACAAAGCAAAGTGGGCCTTGTGTCCCTAGCATCTGCTGCTGTCGACGACGTTGTGTAAGAACACCCACCTGCCTCTGGATTTAGCATGAATTGGACTTAAATAGAGTACACCTAAACAGTTTAACTATCATTCAGAGCTTGGATAATGCTTGCAGTTGTCGTTTCTGTTGCTAGATCAGATGGTTCTCTTACTGCCTTGTACACTTTCTTGTGTCTTGTTGGATATGTTACCATTATGTTTGTGTTTATTCGCCCTTTGCTCATTTTGTTCGCCAGGTATTGCTAACTTGCTTAAATTTTTGAGACTCACATTATCCTGATGCTGTCAATTATTGTTACAAGACGGGCGCATGCACGAGAGTCGATGAAACATGAAGTGGTAGTTGTGATTTTGATCATGCTATTTATTTCAGCCTGGACTACAGAGGTATTCGAACAAATGAATGGTGATCTTCTTGTATCTGTATCTAAACTCACTTTTGTTGTTGGTGTCATCACTAGGTCATTGGAGTGCATGCGATTTTTGGAGGTTTTGTGATGGGTGTAGTTGTGCCAAGAGAAAATGGATTTGCCCAGAGGATGACAGAAAGAATTGAGGTACCAAAACGTATCTCCTCACTTCAAGCTTGAGAGTGGAAGATTAGAGCTGCTAGGTTATCCATGGCACTGTAATTATTATATATTATTCTAACAACTACTATTGACCTTCTCACTAACAGGATGTTGTTATCATCATCCTGCTTCCTCTGTACTTCACCTTCTCTGGCTTGCGTACGAATCTAAATTCCCTCAACTCAGCCAAAATAGCAATAATGATTGGCAAGTAACTCCTTGAGAGCAGAACGAAGAGAGATACGGGGTAATTCATGATGCTTTGCTAATATGTGGTTACCAACAGTACTGGCCATATCTGGATCTATATTTGGGAAGGTAGGAGGTGCCACCATAGCCTCACGCATTCTAAAGCATTCATGGAGGTAGTACAACACATGCAATCCGTTCTAGGCCCTCTTATCATCTTATGTAATTCTAACGGCTCATATTCAGGGAATCCTTTACCATAGGTGTATTGCTCAACACAAAAGGTCTTGTTGAACTTATTGTACTGAACATTGGTTGGTACTTACAATTTCCTTTCTGCAACCTGATTCCTCTTTTCTTACGGACTTTCAACCATGTCAAGGCCTTGACATTGGCATTTTGAGTATGGAGGTGTTTGCTGGCTTTGTGGTGATGGCTCTTTTCAATACGTTTATCACGACTCCAATAGTGTGGTTTATTTGGACTCGGTGGGAGCGCAAACGCTATCCACACCGCAGGAAAGAGTAAGCACTAGGTAGTCCTGTTTTAAGTCAAGAGTGATGGTAACATCTTTTGTAAAAAAATTCACAACAGGGGTGATTTTTCGTTGTTGGCTTGTATACCAGAGCCCAGAACAGGTCAATCTATGGTCACTGTTGCAGCTGCCCTTTTCAAAGCACAAAAAGTAAGTGGTATTTTTTCTCTCCCATGTAAGAAACACACATTAATTATTTCATTTAGGCTCGCAACATCGGAGGCAAAGCTTCAGTCAAGTTGGTCCATCTTAAAGAAATCTCTGATCGGCCGTCTACTTATTTTTTCGCTGTACATAGGAATCTTTACTTCCATTTTTTACCAAATTGTTTGAGATAAATCTGAATGAACTTTTCATGAACATATGTAGCAAAGGCTAGACCAGTCAGACACTGTGGTTTTCGCAAAACAAAGAGCTTCCATGCTAGAGATGAAATTCAAGACTGTCACATCCGCATCTCTGAACGTACCACATGACCTGTGCGAGATTGCCAACTCCAGAGTAAATAGTTCCTCAACTTATAATTTAGGCGTATTGTCTGCAAGGAATCCATCATTGACTTGACGTTTTACAGCTACAAGACATTGTGCTTTTGGGCTGGAACAAACCCTCCTCCGGAGAGCCTTATCAGGGAGGAAGTATCACCCACCACCTCATGCACCACATCAAGGCACCAGTGGGTATGTAAATTCAACAGCAATGATATGGTATCATTTTAAGGGTTTTTCTCCTCTTATAGGAATGCTGATAAATAAAGGGAGACTGCAGGATACCATCAAATTACAAAATGTCCTTTGTGTCTACGCTTTTCACAAATTTGAGCAAGAAGCTCTCAAACTTGCAGTGTATCTCTCCCATAATCCTGAGCTGAAGATAACAATTTTGGTTCCCAAACGCGAAATTTATGATCAAAACGAAGAAAGCGTCCTACCAGGAATTGATGCAACAGATGCGTACAGAGATGGCCATGACGAAGAGAAGGAAAACAGTGACTGGACTGACTATTTGGACATTTTGTTTTTGGGGGCTCTGTTCATCAAATGGCTTAGGAAACTGTTTCACATAAAGAAAAAGGAAAGAACCGGAGAAGAGAATGGAAATAAGGGCACAAAGGACACGGACAAGAGTAGCGGACCAGGCATGGAGATGCCTTTGAGGTCTAGGTGAGTCTCCCCTTCAAAGTTCTAAAACAACTTACGTGATTTTAAAATTATGCACTTTTACCTTTCACTCGCTTGAATTATAGATCACAGAGTCTATCGGAAAGCCGTAGACTATCCATCAGAAGGAAAAGCAGCTCCGCTGGACATTGGATGGAAAACTTTGACGACCTTGTGGATTACTTTGTCAACAAAGAGAACGTAGAAGTAATAGAGAGTTCTTCTCCAGACATCTTGGATTATGCTTTAGAAGAAGAAGCCCGATATGCTTACCACGTAAGCAATCCTACTGATTGTAAATGAGTTCGAAGAGAATGAGCTATGCTAACTCTTCCTTCTGCCCAGCTGCTGTTGATAGGCAACCAACGCAAATGGGCCACCTGGGCATTCCAAGAGCATTTTGTACATTTCAAGGATTTTATATCTCATTCAGGTGAGACACACTTTGTTAGAGCAGAGAGCTATCAAATGGCTTAAAAGGCCAATGACACTCTGGGCACTGTATTTTTGTTTTGTTCATTTTTAACCTCCTTATAGGCACTTCGATACTGGTGGTGCATCCTCCTCTGCCAACCTATTTCACCAATTCTTCTTCAGCGGTCCAGCAAACACGTCAAAAGGGCAACCGTCTGCGTTGGGCCCTCTGCTGTCAGTGTCTGTGGGATTCAGACAACCCAGCGCCCGAACAGCCCTCTTCACCGCCCCAGGACCCTGGAGACTCTCCTGAAGGCAATGAGATGGTGGGAGTTGCATCAGCAGCAACAGCTGAAGAGGAAGATGAAGCGAGTATGGATCTTGAAAGCGAAACCAGTGAGCGTTGAGAACATCACATCTCTGTGTTGATATATGTGTAAGAAGTGGATTTTTATTTTTTTTAATAGCCAGGTGTACACACAACTCTCTAATCGGCCGCCACTGCTCCATTTGAATGTCGACAAAAATAATGTCATGTCGACATTCTGATTCTTCCGAAAATGCCAGATTTTTCCCGTTTCTTCTGGAAGAGTCCGGAATTATTCAGAGCCGTTTCAGTGAATATTCAAAAAAGGAGAATTGAAGCGAAAAATTCTCAAAGAAGGCCATCACAATAGTACTTATAAATTGTAACATTAACAGAGAGCGTTTACAAGAAGAACAATAACCAACACAACAAAGAAAAACCCACACAAAGGACTAACTAACACAACACACAGTATGCAAATCTTCGTGAAGACTTTGACTGGCAAGACTATCACCCTCGAAGTGGAATCCTCTGACTCTATTGAAAACGTCAAGCAAAAAGATCCAGGACAAGGAAGGCATCCCACCTGATCAACAGCGT
>MRZZ01000364.1:0-11799 GCA_002025285.1 Acanthamoeba comandoni | reverse complement strand
CAGAGAGAGAAGTGGCATGTGGACTTATAAGTCTCATAGAGTGACTGTGAATAGAATAAAAGGAAAAAAAAAAAAAACAAACAACGGTGGGCTTGGTCTAATAATCGATCTGCGTACCTTGGGCCCCGCAATCGGCGCACGTCTTGTTTTCTGGCAATTGGAGAAGTTTGTCGAGGCGCGCGCGAAGCTCAACCTGGTCGGCCATCACAGAACCGATCGCACTGTCATCTTGAGGATGATGATGGTGGTGGCCATTCAAAGCCTCGAATGCCTCTTTGCCACCACCAACCCCACCTGGGTACACGTCATCCTGCAGTGACACAGCAACCAGCGTAGATCTCTCCCTCTCTCGTTCCAATTCTTCTTCCCATTCCATTTGCATTCCGCGTTTGATCTCCTTTCTGATTTCTTTGTTCGCTCGCTTGGAAGGTATCTTCATCATCTTCTTGAGCTCCTTTTCTTTCTTCTTCTCCATCTTTGTCCTTTCCTTTTCTCTTTTCTTTTCTGATTTTTCTCTCCTTTCTCGCTCCTTTCGTTCCTTTCGTTCCCTTGTTCTCTCACTGACGGACTCCTTGGAGTTAACCCCACGCAATCGGAGGCTACCAAAATGAGGGTTATATGATCGGGGAAATCGCAAACTCTGTACACGCGATAGGTCGCCAAGTTTTTGTTTCTTTGGTGTAAGAAGAAAAATCATTGGTCAATGCACTCTTGGACAACTCCCTCTTGACAGCTCCTTCTTTTCTCTGCTCTCCATCCCCACTCCCCTCACACAGAAATTTTGACTTAACAAACCTGTGGCAACGTAGGAATGCTAGACCGAGGAGTGCTGGTGCGGCTGACCATCAGAGCATAAAAGCGTACCAAACTTTGGTACATCGACTTGTAGTTAGCTTTCAGATCCTTGAATGTACCCAACAGATCCTTGGCTGGGATATCATATGATCAATATTATAAGAGGGCTTAACAAAAAAAAAAGTGAAACATATGGCATGTTACGGGATACGTACGTGCCAGAAACCATCTGAGCTTGATGAGCAGGTATGTAGACATTGATAAAATGTCTTGTGACTCTGTGACCAGCAAAGGCAAAATCTCCAATTCGTATTCTTCCACAGAGTCAGACAGCTTAAAGAATATCATGTTGGGAATATTCAGCAAGCATAGTTGTAAGCTCAGCAACCCATCCAGTTGTCTGCAGAAAGAGCAAGACATTGTGCAAGGTAATGTTGTTAATATACTGTTTTGACACTGTGAGTCTCTCTTTCGCTTTGAGGAAGGTGTGAAAATTTATTACCTGTAGGAATCCGCTTCGTTAAATTGAAGTTGGCTTTGCATGTATTTTTGCTGAGCGATGTAGGTTTGCAGTGAATAGCTTCCCTCGAATTCAGGAAAGTTCTTATGGAAATGTATCTTCTTCTCCAAGAACATACTTATAGCATGTAAGAGCTGAGTTTGCTTACTGTCACTGAAAGAAGAAGTAAAGAATGTTGTAAATTTGTTAAATTGTGTGCGAGAGCGTAAAGACAGAGTGAGTGCTTACCCGTCATCTGTCTCAGACTGAGTTGTGAAGGTTGCACGTAGACCTTGTAACCATGATACATGATTATAGCTTTCCAACAAAATGGAAGGAGAACCCTTTCTAACCAAGCGGAGAATAATTACAAAACATCTCAGACATTCTTCAACGTTTTTGGCTATATTTTTGGCCTTCAGGTGCGCATAAAATTCATCAGTAACAGCGTGCGAATTCCACAACGAGGCATCCGTAATATCGGCTGGTCATTGTTAAGAAGAAAGTTAAAGGCAAATCTCGAATGTTATATGAAGATGGATGGGTTAATTTAGTACTTAGAAGAAGAAATGAATAAAAACGTACTATATGCATCGCAGAGTGCCCATATTTTATTTCCCTTCGCAGCTGCTACACGAGATAGATAGTCGGCTTGGAAAATAAATGCAGCGTCATGTGCTATTAGAAAAGGAGAAAAGAAACAAGTTTGTGAAGTTAATAATTTGGTGTCTCTTATATCTTGTTGCTCATATTGTTACCTGTTTCTTCCGCAAACGCATCATGAAGCAAGATTTCAAGATTCATAAACTGCTGCTTGTGTTTGATAAAGCTTCCGTGTCCATGGACGGAGGGTACAGAAGGAGAATTTAAAGGCGAAAAATTTGAAGGAGCATTCAACGCAGTTTCACTCGAGTCGAGTGCCGATTTTTCATCCAAAATAGAGAGCACTCCTTCAGGGTTGTTGCCGCTCGGCTCTATCGTGTGCTTGTTCACCAGCTTGCTCTTTCGCTTTGTTTTGTCCTTGCCCTCTTTTGATTTCTTCTTTGCTTTGCGAACTTTCTGTTTGCCTGATGAATCAAGTTCCCCCAACATTCCTAAGTCGTCCTCATCGCTGCTCGGACTGGCCACAGGTTCGCGAGAGGGTTTCTTTCTCTTGACTTTAACTTTCTTCGTTGCTCTTTCGGCCTCGCGATCATCTATCGCAGGCTCTTCTGCAAGGTCGCTCACAGAATCTGTCTCTCCGGAAGCCTTTCCTTCTCCCTCTCTCTTCTCTCTTTCTATTAATTCCATCAATGTTTCAAACGTAATAATGTCATCTTTCTTGTTCAGAGGGTTTCCAGATTCATACTTGGTTTGATTGTTAAGAGGATTGCCAGACTCGTATTTAGTCTGGCTTGGGTTGAGAGGATTTCCAGATTCATATTTTGGCTGCATACTGTTAAGAGGGTTTCCTGAGTCATATTTATAATCACTGGTGATGGGTGTCAATATTCCTTGGTTATTGCTGAGAGGGTTTCCTGAGTCATATTTACGTCCACCGCTTTTCACACTAGTCAGAACTGCTTGGTTGCTATTTGCGCAGAGATTCCCCGAATCAAAGGGGTGACCTCCGCTGCTAATAGGATTCAACGCAGTGGTACCATTCATCGCCATACCCATACTGTTTATACTATTTACATTGCCAATGTTGGTTGGAGGAATGACAGGAATCAGAGAGACTTGAGACACGGGAGTGAAGTTTCCAAAAGGATCTTGATCATGGTTGTTGTCCAAAATATTCAAGGGAAGCTTGCTGGTCAATCCAATCATGTTGGTGTTACTTGCGCTATTTCTAGCCAAAATGGAATCAAATGAGTCATGAAGATGAGAGTCACAACCATGGGCGGAGTTGTTGTTGCTAATTCCACTGAGCAGGTCGTCCTCAGGTCTTCTTCGTTCTTCAAGCTCTTCTCTCCTTATAATGTAGCTTCTCTTTTTCGTTTTTTGTGCTTCGGGAGATGGTGGAATGGGAGGAATTGTCTCAGGTGATATCTCCTTCGTAATTCTATTACGCTCTGTTTGTTTTGTTAGGAGTTAGAAAAGAATCTTCATATTGAGAATTAAATAGTTAAAAGATCAATTACCTCTGCTCACATCCCCCGAATGAAGTGATCTCACTTTTTCCTGGTATGAAAACAATAAAGACTAAGGTGCATGTTTGCTTTTTCCAGGCTCTAAAGAAATGGGAATGGTATTCTTACAGGGTCTCTTGGCATTTCTTTGTCTTTATCCTCTCCTCCCCAAGTCTTTGCTCGTTGTGGCTTTCCTGGTAAATTATCCCCAGAGATGCCTAGTTGCTTTTTCAGCTTCTGAAGCCGTCGCAGAACCCATGAAATTGATGGTCTCTCTTCAGCATCTGGCTGTAGCATATACTCTATATTATTGGGGCAATCAAAATTAGAACATTGGCAGTTGGAGAAATATGAAAAAGGAAGCCTTACTAATGAAATCTAATAAGGGCTGCGAATATTGTGGCGTTTCTGGAAAAACAATATTCGCTTTGAGAATGGCTAGTCTGCCACCCACGCTAAATGCATCTTCAAAAAAACACATTTTGTACAGCATGCACCCCAAAGCCTTGGTGGGCAAGACAACAAGTTGTTATCATTATTCAAAAGGGAATTATGAAGAAGAAAATAAGGGTACCCAAATATCAACTTTCTCAGTGATAGGCTTAGCAGCATATAGGTCCAGCATCTCTGGAGCCCTGTAGACCATAGTTGTGTTTCTTTCAATGTCGTATTCAGCAGCTTCGCGCTGAGCCTGAGTCTTGGGGCAGTGCACGACTGCAGTTGCACTTCCAAAATCACAAAGCTTGTACGCTCCATCATTACCCATGAGCACATTTTCAACTAAACGAGCATTGAAGTCATTAAAGTGAATGGGAAAATGGGCAGGCAGAAAGAGAATATAATACCTTTGATGTCTCGGTGCGCTACAGGGGGTCGGTGCTGGTGAAGAACTACGATGCCTTCACAAATATCACCCATGATGCTGATTAGCTCCTCTTCAGTGAACCATTTGCCCTCGCTGTGTCGCGCTTCCATTACATCAAACAAGCGAACTAGAGAGCAGGTATTAGACAGAAGCGGTGATGTGATGAAGGATATGTGTATTCATACACAGGAAAGATACAGATGCAACGAGTGAAGTGGACTTGAATACGTACCATCTGCGTATTCCATGACAATATTGGCTTCCATAAGATCTTCGTTCTTCTTCTCGTTGCTAGTTGTCACATTAGCGCATTCAAAGCGGATAAGGTTCCTATGAGGCGGGATGCTTTTCTGTAACAAAAAAGAAGGTTAATGGAATCTCTGATTGTGAGGCTTCATGGTTAAGCTTCTGCGCTTTGATTGAATCCCAACTGATCGCACCTCTCCAAAATTGTGCTATCTCTCTCTCTCTTCTCTTTGCCTAGGCCCACTCCTTGGTACATCAACGTTCCAAGGCATTACAATCTATCTCTCACCCACACCAGCCAGTCAGGGTCAAGTTACCATGAGTGTGACCTCTTGCTTGACACTTTCAAGCTCTTCTGGAGACAGCAGCATCCTTTTTAGAGCAAATACGTTGTTGGTGCCCTCTTCCACTACTCGGAATACAACCGAGAAGCCTCCTAAATTGTGTTCATAACAAGATTATAAATCTTAACTTGTACCAAGGCCACTTGAGGAATTGTGCCAGCAACATTTCCTCTACTCCTGATCGCAATTAACCCACCTTCTCCAAGCACCTCTTTGGCTTTAAATTTCCTGTTCTTGACTTCCACAACCTTTCCAACAAAGGTCTTGCCCCTTCCATCCTGAGAGAGCTCATCTCAGCCCCCTCTGAATCTCACATTCTCAAGGTTGAGCTCAAAAAAAATGGAGGAGCAGATGGAATACCTTGTAGGCTTTCTTGGTGGGCTTTTTCTTTCCATAGAGTCTTTTCATCTAGACAACTATCAAGGCTCTTGGTTGGATGGCCAAACTCATACACCAGATTTGAGAAAGGCTTGCCTGGTGAAGATTGCAAAGCAGCAGATTGATCGATTCTATGTCTTCTATTGATCTCAATAGGAGACAAAAGAAAGAGAGAGAGAGAGAGACAGATATCTATCTCTCTGTAATAATAAATAATCAAACCCCAATTATGGTTTAATTTCTGCTCAAATCTCTATTTCCACTTGAGAGCCAGCACCCCCGGGGCCTCAAGAATCCTGTATTTCTGATTCACAGCCCTTCTCTCAACCCCCTTGAGTTCACAACAAGCTTCGCCTTTTTTTTTTTAAATCTTGGACAACTTTCCTAATTTAATTAATCTCTCTACGTTTGCCTGCGCTTTGGTTTGGTGGTGTGTAATATCTGTCAACTGTGCTTGCGTCGTGTCTTTGGTGGGCTATTTATATGCGGACAAAGCGACGCTCTCAACGACAGGTCACAAATAAGGACTAATAATTCTCAGATGCGCTCAATATTATAAGAATTATCAATCCTCATCGATACAGTGCACCAGAACTTCAGTTCACAGACGTCTGAAAACTTCATAAGAAAGGGCCAAATGGTTAGAGTTGGTAGTGTGTAATTTTTTACTCTTTTTTTTGTATTATCGAGCACAAGGAAAGGGGTCGAGACCGAACTACTCGTGGTGTCATTAATGTCCGCAAAGGAGAGCCTTCTGGCAGAAAAGTCGTTTTCTTTTAAACGGTTCAAAGAAAAAGGCCTTTTAAAAGCCCTTTGAAGAGAGAAGGAGCGTAGTATCAACCCCCCCCCCCAAAAGAGATTCTCTTTCATTTCATTCTCTCTTGCAGTGAACCATGAGCAGCTCTGAAGCACTGGCTCTTTTGGTCTGTGTAGATGGGTCAGCCGGGGCAGAAAAAGGTTTATTTTCCCCCCCTACTGTCTGCCTCTACACGCTGAGATTAAGCTTAGCCTTTGTTCGTCCCCTTGTGTCGTATTGAAAATGAACCACCTTTCTTAATTTGACCAGCTTTTCAGGATGCTCTGAGGATTATCACAGAGAAGGGGCCTGGTGGTATGCTTCATGTCCTTCATGTGAAGGAGGTTGCAGAGACATCTGCCTTTGATCCTTTTCATGACGTGCTGGACCATTTGCACAACGTTGAGGAGAAGCAGAGAGCAGAAAAGATAAGAGCGAAATACACAAGCCTTTGTGAAGCTGCAAGGGTGAGTCCACCTTCACATGTGAGCAGAGAGATTTGTTAGTCACATGAGATCTGATTTGCTTCTAGTGCTGACATTTTGCACCCAACACAGGTGAAGTATGCATACCTTGAGGTAGAGGACACCAGCGTCAGACAGGCGATCTGCGACCAAATTGATAAATTAGCAGACCGCCTCGACCTTGTTGCAATAGGGAGAAGAGGACATGGCACACTGACAAAGTATGTCCTTTCCATTTCTTCCGCTCATTCACACTCTTCATTCCTCTAACTTGTCCATGTCAAGTTTGCTTTTGGGCTCAGTATCGCAGTATGTTGTAGAGAATTCCGTGTGCCCCGTGATGGTTGCTCACTCTCCTCAACATCACAAGACCACATAGTGCCCCTTTTCGCGTTGAGGGTAACTACTGTACATAGAGGCGATATATTACATATTATTTATAAAAATCCTTCTTTAGGATACTTTTCTTGGCTTTATCACAAATGACTGTTCATATACTTCCTTTTCATTCAGCCATTTCATAGGATTATAGTTTGTCTTTTGATCCTTCTTGTTGGCTTTATCAGTTGATTCTTTCTGGCAGTTATCCTGATTTCTTTCCAACAAGAAGGCTTGAACATGGTCGATGGGCTTGAAGGGATGGCTAGTTGACTGGAACTTGTGAATTTCCAACAGAACCTTGCCCAGGATCATCATCTTGTTGAAGTTGACGAGTCCCTCCTTGGTATCTTCGTTTTCATCAATGTACGTAAGCAAGGTAAGGTAATGCCCCATGAAGGGTATGGCTGGTGGCGAACAGTTGCCCAACTCAGCCTTTTTTTAATAATAATAATTATATGAGAACAGAGCTGCAAGGTATGTATGTATATATATATATATGGAGAGGGACCTTTAATCTAGCAAAGTTGTCATCAGGATTTAGCAACTCTTGTAACTGATCCAATATATGCATATCCTTAGGGCTTATGAGCTACATAAAAAGGAAACGTATGACTTGTGAGGAAAGCTACTCAGTAGAGAGCAGGCATAACAAAGAGGTACACGTACATCCCAATCATTCTGTAATCGCCGTATACTCGAGTTCGTGAGAGCAGAGAGAAGCAGCATCGCTCCATTAAAGTTGTTTATTCCACGAAGTTCCTGTCCCCCAAATTCAGTCGTTAGGATCTAATGAACTTGGACGTGGTGTTAGTTATTAGAGATGTATGTTTACTTTAGATGCCTGTATGAGTTTCTTTATGATAGCACAACGAAGTTTTTGGTCTTCAGTGCAAACAATCTGTGTCATCATCCACAAACTCACCTGTGTGTGTGTTTGTGTAATCGTAAGCAGATTAGGAAAGGAATGGAGAGTGGAGCTCACGTACTTCATTGAACCATCGTATTGCAGGACACAAGTAGGGGCAGCGGTCCTTTTTCTTGACCCAATTCTGATGGAAGAACTCGCGTGGCCCTATCCGACTCAAAAACGACCAATCTGCAAGGGTAAGCTGTTGTGCTAACTCCTTCCCTGATAACTTCGTTTTCAAGATACAAGAGAAAAAGATATACATGCAGTTAGCCTTGATGGTGAGGAAAGGGAAAGAAATAGCATTATATTTCGATAACACACGAATCTAAGAAATCTAAGAAATGTATACCTCGTGAATGAGAGGGCTCAAGTACTGACTCATGGGCTTCTCTTCATTTTCTCTTTCTTCCTGTTGCGGCTGGACTGGGACCGTCTTTGGCAAGGTTAGACCTTTGCTTTCCCTTTCTAGTTCCTCAGCTAGTGCCCTCTGCCCATAGAAAGCGTTCAATTAGACTAATTGAAAAGCCAAACTTATTTTTGCCATAATATAGGCTTATTGACACACACATGTGTGGCTGAGAAAGGGAGACACATGCCATTTTGGTGGCTGCTGCAAAAAGAGGGTCGATATTGATCTTTGAGCCCACTGTCTGTTTGTTTCTCTTCTCCTTCTTGTCCTTTTCTCTGCGTTGCTGTAACGTCCATAAAGCAACATGTAAGTATTTATGTTTTTCGTTTAGATTAAGAGAGAACTAACATACCTTGAGCTCTTCTGTCCACGCTAGGAACCCCTTGAGAAGAGGTCCATTACTCGCAAAGACGCGACCAAACTTCTCCGCCCAGCTAACCAGCACTTGCACAACCCTAATGTATGGACAGTGGTAAGTGCTATTTCACTTTTGATGGGCAAACATTGTTACTTGTCTCATTGTGTGGTGAGTGGAACAGATCAGGAGAGGAATGAAGAGAGAACCTGCCGGCTGCATATTGTGATACTTTGGACTTTTGCTTTGACGAAGATGAAGGAAGCGGAGCTGAGGCAGAGAGCTCAAACGTCCTGATGAGGGACTGCAGCACCCTGATAGACTTGACGAACAATGGATGCACAATGAAGAACACGTCTATATAGAGATCTCTGTCAAATCCTATTTGCCATGGAGGGGAAAGACATTAGAGCTCTATTTGCTTGGACGTCATATGTCAATGCCTATGGGCCTTATCTTCTGTGCTCTCACATACAGACACAGTCGTACCTGGTGGATCCTCTTCAGCAGATGTAAGCTTATTTATCAGAGCAGGTATGCTGCCCAACATGATGTGTCTCTGACCTGATGAATATCACGGCCATACAACAAAACAACAATTAKTAKWKAKMAGAGAGAGTAATRTMATTAATTAACTTTGATGTACAAATACGCAGCCCTCAAGGACAATGGGAAGACAGGCGCGATGGAGAGATAAGGTTATACCTGTGTTTGGATCTGGGTCAGAATAATGCACGGACAGCGCAGCGGTGTGTGCAGAGCTGAGCAGCGGTCCCTTGGCAATTCGGAGGTTCACTCTTTCCTTCGGATCCAACTCACTTCTTCGCAATGGAATCACGCCCGAGTGCTTGCCATGGGCTGGTGTGGTGTGGAACGGAACCACACACGATGGAACGGAAAAAAAAATGGAGTCAACTCTAAACCAATCTCAAGTGTATAAGAAACTATATTGCAGACATCGCAGCAGTGGATCAACAGATATGTACCGACGAGGAATAAAACTTTTCTGTTCTTATCCTCTGAAGGGGAGCAGACGCCACTGTTCGCGTCCTCTGTGGAGTCGTCGTGATCGGGATCCATCTGCTGCAGAACGCAATCGAATTTCTTCGCGCCTTCTGTGGAGCGTTTACCGCTGACGATATCGCTGGAGAGCTCTGCCGCCGCTCGCGGCGGAGCCGGCGACGTCGGCCGCGGTTCGATGTTCGCGCGAAGGCTGAACTCGTCGCCGCTGCTCAAGGCAGCTATCATTCTGGGAGAGAGGACAGAGACCGATTGGGCTCGCACTGATGGGAATCCGGTTGGTATCACATTGACCATCATCTCTGCAAGCAAACACAGAGAAACAGAGAGACAGAGTTGAAGAGAAGCAGACAAGTTAGAGTTGAAGAGAAGCTCAATTTTCAGGAAAAGAAAGGAGGATTGGATTGGATTGGATGGATGCAAGAAAGAGATTTTTGTTTGATTGATTTTGGATCTATATAGATTGAAAGATGGGACACCTGTTTGGCTGGCCTTGGCTGTCAGATGGAGATCAGATGATGTGTTCACTCTGGTAAGGCGCTGCTGTGGAGGCAACCTGCAGCCGTGGGAACCTAAGACAAAGAGCATCGATGATGATCAGAAGAAGATGAAAAGAAAAAAAAAGAAGATAAGAGAAAGAGAAGAGGAAAGCGCATCAGAATGCATCCACGCATGGCATGGCAGAAGAAGGAGAAGGGATTCATTCAATGATTACTTGACTGAGTTCTCATCTTTCGGCTCAGGCGCTTCTTTTGCTTCTTCTTCTTCTTCTCCTTCATCTTCTGATCAACTTGATGCTCACACTCTTCTTCTTCTTCTTCTTTTTGATCTTGCCGCATCTGCACATCAACTACACTTGGATTCTCGCTTTCTTCATCCATCATCTTAACATCATCGCTACCACCACAATCTGGACTTGCGCATTCAGCGTCCAACAGGCCATCCAGCCCTTCCACACTTTGGCTCTTCTTCTTCCTTCGGATGGGCACAGCCCCGCCGCTGGCTTGCATCGTGGGAAGAGAAGGCAAAGAAAGGGAAAGAGATGAAGAAGGAATGGGTTCAGCATCATCATCATCATCATAATCATCATCTACTGGACCCCCTGCTGCTGCTGCTGTTGATGATGATGTTGTTGAATCATTCTTCTTGTCCTTCTTGTCATTTGTTTTCTTCTTTTTCTTCTTTGGATCCTTCT
Organism: Acanthamoeba comandoni; assembly: GCA_002025285.1. Taxonomy (NCBI): domain Eukaryota; phylum Discosea; order Longamoebia; family Acanthamoebidae; genus Acanthamoeba; species Acanthamoeba comandoni. The sequence continues at coordinate 1,031 of MRZZ01000364.1, read as the reverse complement.
TCTTGTCTGGTGGTGATGAAATTTTTCTTTCTTTTTCTTCGCCACCGCCCACGCCGGTGAGCCTCTTCAATCTGAGAAACGAACCACTCATGCTGCTGCTGCTTCTTCTTGTTGATGATGTTGATGTTGTTGGGGGAGGCTCATCGACAACAAGAACAAATTCGTAGATTCAAACAAAGAATTGGATTAATTGGGGGGGGAGGGTGATAGCGCAATTTAAAATGTCTCCCCAACGCAACATTTTTTTTCGCTCCGATTCCTTCCCTCTTCCTCTCCTCTGTTCTGTGAGAAATTTAAAATGTTTTTTTTAAAAAATTACGTTTCATGTTCAATAAGTTGATATTAACAAAAATAATAAAACTATATTTATTTAAATAATTATTGGTGTTTGAAAAAACTCTGTGTTTCGCGAAATATATTTTTATTTAATTTTTCAAAACCACTTCGATTTTTTTTGGCCTTTTTTAATCCGTCTCTCTGCTCAAAATTTAAGGTGACGACATTTAAAATCAAAATCTTTCGTTCTCGGCCTTTTCTTCTCTCTAATAGCCCTGGTGTCGTCCAATAGCACCAGCGCCCACCATCCAAACAAGCAGATCGCCTTTGAGCACAACAAGAGAGAAAGAAAGAAAGCCAGAACCACAACCACACAACCACACAACCACGCACATACACACATGGACAAGCAACAACCCAGCAACACCCCTGGTGAGAGCACCGCGGGCACCCCCACCAACAGGAGGTACAGCAGCAACCACAACAACCCAAAGAACCAAACCCAAAGGGGTTCCCCAGTGGCCAGGACGAGGACCGCCTCCACTTCCACCTCCACCTCCACCTCCAGTTCACGACCGAGCCATCCAACAACAGAGGCCACTGTGGCCCACTCCCTGGACGAGGCCAGCCACCACCACAAGCCCAACAACGACCACCACCACCACAATCAATTCGATCATGACAACAACAAGATCAAGTGTACAGAGGGCGACAACCCACCGCCACAGCAGGACAAGAAGCCTGGTGTTGTGGTG
>MRZZ01000350.1:0-16311 GCA_002025285.1 Acanthamoeba comandoni | reverse complement strand
GTTGTGGTTGTTGCATTCTCTTCTCTTTCTTCTCTTGTTCCTTGCGACTCCTTTTGTTTGCCAGTGCCATCACCATCAGCGCCCTGCATCTTGTCTGCGATCTCCGCTCTTCTACAATTCTCCAACACTTCCTCTTTCAAATCTGGGCCCAGCTCTTCAAAACTCCACGAACTCAACACCTCTGCCTTGTTCTTTGCATCACTCATAAAGGCCAAACATTTTGCCCTCAAGTTCAGAGCATTCTGCTCGTCCGCCAGCGAGAACAAGCATGCCGCATTCTCTGGATCTATGCTTTGTATCAAATCATTCTCGCAGAGATTCTTAAGCCGATCGATAGAGTAATGGTTGGCCAAGATGAGCAGCTCCAGTCTGTCCTCATCAAAATCTACTTCGATCTCGTCGATATATAGGTACTTCACCAGCGCAGCAAAGATTGGGTATCTTATCACAGTGCCTGCATTAAGCTGGCTGTGCACAACGATCTCTTTCTCTCTTGATTCCTTAAGGTATCCCAGGAGCATGGCTTTCAAGTAAGGACTTCTTCCACATATTAAAACCTTATGGCCATGCAACTTTTGGCAAACAGATGTGTTTACTTCAGTGTTGACGGCCAGTATATCCGACTCCGGACTTGATATCGCTTCAGAATTCGGCGCTGTCTGAGGAAAAACAAAGCTGACGTCTGAGAACAGCGGGTTATCGAAGGCCCACCTTGTAAAAAAAAAACTAAAGTTTAGTACACAATTCTGAAGAAGCTATCCGAATCTATCCAAGGTAAGGCCCAAATAAAACACTGAATTACACAAACCTTAGGTTCTTAAACAAAGAGGATGGAGTTTTTAGGCGAGTCAGTATTAGGTATTCTGAAATCCTCTCCAGATGCTCTGGACCAAAGCGCTTTGTGACTTCCAGGAGTGGGCCTATCATTTCGGGTGACGCATCCGCGACATCTGTGTACAAGAACCTGACCTGAATATGTCATAGCAATCAAAGACAACGATTTAATAAATAAGCTTACTATGAATGAGATGTGAAGAAAATTACGAAGGCCAGAAAAATGTCATGCGAGACGTCAGGTATGGTGACTTCACTGCAATTACCCCATGGAGTCGGAGCACCGATTTCATCTGTTATTTTCCCACCCGCCAGTAATCAAGCTGACATTAAGTTCCCTTTCACAAAAAAACAAGTAGACAGAGCGTAAGCAGTGCTTACAGGTCAAATTACCTTGAGTAGAGGAAGAATCTGCGCCTACGAGCATTTTGTAAAAATAACTGCTGCGAGCCGCGAGGATGACTTTATGTGCGTAGATGGGCTTATCTTCAACCCAAAATGTGAAGTCATGAAAATCTTCAAGGTTGCAATACTCGCCCAAATCCTCAGTCTTTGGCGGCTCTGTTTAGGGAGATTATTCACACAATATTGTAAGACTAATAACGACGCACGCACACCCAAAGAAGCATTACCTATATCCAAGACGTCCAGATCTTCCATGTAACCCCGTCCATTCCAGCCTGCGAAGAAATAGATCTTGCTCTTGCCATCAACCTGCAATGGGGCTGCTGTATGGTGGTTCCTCGGCCTTGGTACAGTCCCCGTTACATGGGGTTTATACCATATATGCTTCTCTGTATGCATACAAAATAATTCAAGTGTAAGATTTGAGCCTCATTAAAATTAAGCCCCATTTGACAGAAACTCTACCAGTATCGAATATATGTATATCATTGTGCTGCCTTCTGCCATCCCATCCACCAAATACAAATAGCCTCTTGTCCACACAAGTCATAGTCATATTTTGCCTAGCTGTAGGGGGCCTTCCACTTAACTTGGGTGCTACCCACTGTAACTTGACTATATCAAGAGGAGCTGTTATTTTTTTTAAAAAAAGGTGGGTGCAGTGAAAATTCATTCTTACCCAAGTCCAAGTAGTGTACATCGTTCATTAACGATTTATCTGAACCTAGGCCTCCAAAGATGTACATCTTGTTGTCTATAACTGCGGAACTATGCGAAGTGCGAGGTTCGGGGGCTTCGCCTTCTATTTGCTTAGTAATGTCTTCCCACTCATTGGTGGACAAATCCAATATATACACAAAATTTACAAATCTATTACCGGACCTGTTTAATACAGTGATGTTAGGTATGGTAACTTGCAGTCTCTACTTACGGAACCAATTTAAGGACTGACTAAGAGACAGGATGAGTAGTAGTAAAAATTTACCGGCCACCAAATACTATCAACTTATGTTTATAAACAACAACAGAAGCGTCTCGATAGCGCGGTCTATAACCTGTGGTATCAAGCTTTTGCCACACATATGTGTCTGAAGAGATAGAGGGAAATCAGATATTGGACAGGGATACTGGAATCTCATAAAAGAACAAATATTATAAATTGTTTTCTACCTGTATCTAAAATATGTACATCATCAAAAAATTCATTGGGGCAATATCCACCATAGAGGACAAGGTGTTTGGTATCCTGCGATATTGGTGAATATGTATCAACTAGCTGATTTAACAAGTACGACAGTATAAGAATGCTTACTAGTGGTAGCAACGTTGATGCAGATCGGCCTGTGGGGGATGCTCCCTTTGTTTTTATCCTCTTCCATGTTACCATTTCTATTAATTTCATATTTTACGTTACAAGGTAGAAAGAGGTGAGAAAATACGGGCTAGCATGCAAAATGTTGGGGTTGAAAAGTATTACCAGCTTCAATACTAAATTTGAAAGGCTTCTTGCCAAAATTAAAAATTACTCTCTCTTGTGGACTGTGCAAACCAACAGCAGGATAAAGTTCTTTGCCTTGCGCATCACTCCAAGCAACACCAAGAAAATTACCATTCTTTGTGAAAAATACCTGTGCCCAAAATAATAAGAATACTACAATAAAAGTGGGGTCTATTCGAAAAGCATACCTCGCCGGTTTCAAATTTTATACCACATCCAATTGTATCTCCGGTACCAAAGCGTGGGCCAAATGGAATGCCTATTCGTAAGAAGAACATTGAGAATGAAATGTATGGCTATGGCTGCATATAATGAAACAAGTACCTGATCCTTGGTTGTGATAGGCTTGGCCATCGTCTCCGTGAATCGCATAACTCTCTTTCACCCACCCCTTCATTTTCTCATAGAATTATTATAATATCACAACAAAAATAATCAAGCACACTTACAGGCTGTTTGTTTAAAGGAAATTTGCTATCAGCCAGACCAATTGCAATGTATCTGTACATTCATAATCGTTTTAGTTGCTAACAACTGCAGTGGTAAAATTAGCATGCAAAATCCTCACCCTTTTTGTCCCTGATCCAACACAGTAACCTCAAAATAAGCAATCTCCTCAGTGCTTATGGGCCGTAGCGGTTTCGTGGCTAGGATAGCTTAAGTGCTAATTAAGGTAACAATTACATCAAAGAAGTGCGCAAAAATACTGAGTCGTCATAGCAATACATTAATTCCAACCAGCAATTGCACGTAAGGTAAGAGGATATGCAGGGCTTATTAGGAGAGGATATTCCCACTTCGGAGATTGTATTTGGCACATATTCTACGGTCAGCCCATCTTCCCACAGAGTAAGACTTTTTCCTAAGACAAATAGTACAGGTTTCAATACTCTATCATGGCATGATCATTTAAGTGATCTTGTGACAACCTTTGCGTGCTGGATCAAGCTTGAGTCCATACTTTGATCTTTCTTCTGCACTTGCTATTGTACCAATAGACTCGACCTCCGTTTCTGGATATGAAAGAGAAGAAAAGAAACTTAGATTAAAGAAAAAAGATGGCAGATAATTCTCTACACGAAGCTCACCTGTATTGAGAAGGTAGAAATCGTTCATATGGTACGCTGTAGGTGGTGCATCTTCAAGCTCAGGCCAGGCAAGCCCTTCTCTTTGCATTTGTTCCAACATATCTTTGGGAGGAATACCATATCTGTGATAAAAATGGCTTGAGGGAATGGTATAAAATCAAACAACACGTGAGTAGAAACTGACCCTCCAAATAAATATATTGTGTTCCCTTGTCTAGTCATTGCGTGGTCGTAGCGCATGGTAGGCACATCACCAGCTCCATAAGGTCTCGACCACCGTGTCAATTCTGAGTATTAGGAAGTCAATATCAGAGAGAGAGAGAGAGAGAAGAGGCAATAAAGAATCAAAGTCAAATAATAATAATAATAATAATAACCTTTTCCTGTTTGGGTTTTGATGTGCGCTCCCTTTTGCCACAATTGTACAGCACAATCTCCGTGACCAAAATCGTCAGCCCAATCAAAGGCAGTGTTACCTTCAGTATCAGTAGCATTTACCTCTGCCCCTTCCTGTAATAAATCGACTAAGGACCGTACTATTTTGCATAGTTTGAAGGACAAATTGAACTTATGCGACCAGGGTTGGAGGTAAAGTACCTGGAGCATCTGTTGTATACAATCAACATGTCCAGTTCTAGCAGCAAGATGGAGAGGAATTTGTTTGTAAGGATCAAGTGCATTCACATCAGCCCCTGATTTAAGCAAAAGCTGCCGAAGGACGAACAGGTCCGTTTAGCTCGCGGGGACAATTTGGGTGTGATTAAATCGAAATCTGTATTCTGTTACCTTGCAGCATGTTGCATAGCCATTTCTGGCTGCTAAGTGCAAAGGGGTCGTGGAATTTTTATTTTGGATGTTTGGGTCAGCGCCATGCTTTAACAGTATTTCACAAGCTGCATGGTGACCACACATCTGTTTAAGAGGAATAGAAATTGCATGCAATTAGTGTCCGATTACTGAAAAAAAGAAAGAAAGAATAGAAATGCAAACACTCAAGAGAGAGCGTGTCAAGAATCGAAGTGAGAATGTGGGGAGGGCACTTACAGCAGCAAAATGTAATGGTGTCGAATCTGTTTCATTTTTAACATTTATAGCAGAGCCAAAAGAGAGCAGCTTTTCGATTGTGCTTGCGTGGCCATGATAAGCTGCCTGGTGGAGTGGCCTGGATGAAGGAGAAACAGCAACAGTAAGAAGACAGTGGTCAACCACATCCTTCAACAACTGTTGAAGAATTCCTTTTGGAGGGGGGGGGGTCAAGCAGCTCAGCATTACGTGTTTGCATTTTCGTCTCTGGCTTCAACATTGGCACCAAAGGCAACAAGCTTGCTGACAAAATGGTCGAAGCCACGCTTAGCAGCTTGGGCAAGTGGCGTCTTGCGCTTGGTATCCTCGGCATCAATCTGAATGAATAAAGAGCAAAAAGGGTGAGAACCCATTGCATTTTGGTTGCTGAATGGGATAACTGAAATTTACCATCTTTGTGTTCCTTAAAATCAGATCAAGACAGAGCTCATTGCCATTGAGACAAATAAGATGCAAGGGAGTCCTGCCCTTGTCATTTCGCACCGAGGAGAGGTCCAAGTGTTGGAGAGTGAGCAGAAGATCGGCCAGCTTTGCAGCATTTCCCTGCGCAGAGGCCTTCAGAAGGAGGTCAGTCAGGGTCTTGCTGGGCTCTCCCTTGTTAATCTTCATCCCCAACCTTACTACTGAATTGAAACTACTATCTCTCTTTCTTTTTTCTTTTTTTTTTTGACAGCCAGGCCAGTCAGCACACTCTCTGTGTGTTTCTTTTTCAAAAATCAAATCAATCTCTCTTCTCTATTGAGATGTCTTTTGTTTTTATGCAGGTTCTGTTTTTCTTTCTTTTGGGTATTATTTTATTTGTTTTATTTATTATTTCTTTTTTTGAGACACACACGCCCTCAGGCGAGGGTTGGCCTGTCAATGGATTTGCCAAATGATAATAATCCCACACAAATCTTGGCGTCATCTGTGGTCACCAGTGTTGGTCGTTGTTGTTGTATGAATTCACACAACGTGTCTGGTACTTGAACAGCGTCTTTGTGCTGCACCACACTACTCTCTTCACTACAAAGCATGTGTGAATTTTTAGTAAAAGCCCACGCTAAAGAGGTAATTATTGCTGTGTAATATTTTTTTTCTTTCCGACTGGAATGCTAAGCACGCAGAAAATGACTGCATTCCAATCGTTCCAGGAAAGAACAGAATATTTTCATGGGACATTCCACATACCACAGGGCTTAGAGATATTCTGTTTCTTTCCTCGAAATTCACCACGATTTATTGTGCTCTCCAATAATTCTGCAGCTTTTCTTGAGCTGTTCTCCTGCCTTTGGCGCAAGCACAAAGCCAAAGAATAATTACTGAAAAAGAAAAATAGAAAAAAGAGGAGACCACACACACCCGGCACCAGATTGGGTCAATCAATCAAGGCGAAAAATTAACATTTTTTTTGGCATTATTGGAGAAGAGGAGCCACATTTTTTTTTGACTGATAGTGATCCAGACAAGACCCTCACATACGCCATCATATAAAAGACATGTCTCTTTCTTTGGCAAAGGAGCAAAAAAACAAGTTATTGTATGTTGGATTCAACCAAGATTATAGCTGCTTTGCTTGCGGTACGGATGAGGGTTTCCAGATTTGGAATTGCGAGCCTTTGAAGGAAAGATTTAGGCGAGGTACGCTTGACATTTTTACATCGTCTTACACACAATCCACCCCCACTAATTTTTCACCGAACTTCACTTTGAATACCCCCTCGCAAGACTTCGATGGGGGAATTGGCATAGTAGAAATGCTCTTCCGCTGTAACATTTTAGCGCTTGTTGGGGGTGGCAGAACTCCAAAATATCCCCTCAACAAGGTCATGATATGGGACGACTACCAGAACAAGGCATGTCCCCCCCAAAAAAAACCCAAATGTGCCACATATTTCCCCCGCTTACATTCTCAATCAGTGTCTGGCTGAGCTTGAGTTCAAGAGTGAAGTAAGAGGCGTGCGACTGAGGAGAGATAGGATTGTTGTTGCTCTTGAGACCAAAGTATATGTGTATAATTTTGCAGATCTCCAGCTCATACACCAAATTGAAACCACACCAAACGTTAAAGGTGAACTAAAATGATACACACGAGACGCTGTTCTCTGACTCCCTCCCAGATCTTTCTCACGCATTTGGTGCTAATGCAGTTTTCTAACAAAACCAAATGGAACTACTGTGTTTAGGTTTAATCGCCCTTTCACCTGACTCCAACAATACCGTTCTTGCATGCCCAGGGCTGAAACCGGGGTATGTGCATGTGCGTTTGAATGATATAAATAAATCTACGCCCATCAAGGTAACCCCATTGGGTCTACTGCCAACTGGTTCACAACACTTTTGTGCAATTTGCCGCTTTTACTAATTCACCCCTTTTTTTTTACCATTGACAAAGGCTCATGACAATGCACTAAGTTGTGCAGCTCTGAACCTCGACGGAACAAGATTAGCCACTGCTTCCGAACAGGTGCGCTAACTAAATATCTTTTTAAGAATTTTGCTGCATTTTCCACTCATGCCAAGTGCTAATACCTACTGCCACTACCACTATTATATATATGTATATTTATATATAGGGTACTGTAATTCGCATTTGGGACACAAGTACAGGCGAGCAAATTGCAAAACTGCGGAGAGGCAAAGACAAAGCGGAAATCAATTGCCTAACGTTTAGCAAAGACTCGCAGTGGCTTTGCGTATCGAGTGACAAAGGTGTGTTTCCCCCCCCCCCCCAATCAAACAGTTCTGGAATTCTAACGAGCAGCGTTTTGTTTGGCAGGTACTGTCCATGTATTTAATGTTGTGACCGGTGAAGAGACTAAAAAGGCACAAAAATCCAGGCTTAGCTTTATGACAGGTACGTATGCGCACATTTGCGTGTCATTGGATGGCTGGCTTCTTTCTTTCTTTCTTTCGAAGAACTTAGTTTCCCTTACTGAAACCAAATCTCTTCCCACACGTGTGTGTGTGTGTGTGCATGTTATTAGGGTTCTTACCAACATCGCTGGACGACTATGTGGGTTCAGACTTTAGCTTTGCACAGATGCATTTGAACGTGCCTCGAGCCATTTGCTCCTTTGGAAGCAACAACAGCACCGTCCTTGGTAATAATCAAACTATCATCAAATCATAATCAAACAATGCCTCTCTCTTGTTCACTTACCCCCCCCCCCAACACTATCAGTTGTGGGTGCTGATGGATCGTTCTACAAATACACGTTTGACCCTGAGCTTGGCGGAGAAGGAAAGAGGGAGGACCATTTTCTATTTTTGAAACAAGACGAGGAGGACTAGTGCATATATCAACCCGAACTCCTTTGTGAGTGAACATATATATCTCAACAATCTATCTCCTACTATATACATATTAACGAACGACCCAACAAGTTCTGATGTCATACTGCCACCCCAAGGCCATACTATTATAATTTGCACACGGCCTCTTTACACAACACACGCACGGCCACGACCGGTTTCTCTCTCACCTGAATGTATAAAAAAAAGTTATTTGCGCAAATTAATTGTTTATAAATAAAAAAGTACCTGAGCCAATTTTGTTTTGTTTTTAAATTTGTTGTTGTTATTTTTTTTGTTGTTTGGAAAATGGTCAAAAAAATTTTGCGATAAACACAGCGTACCAGAACTGAGGGCGAAATTTGGCTGGCTTTTGTCCTTTCTCAAGTTGGCTTCTGTGCGTTTCAATCAAATGTTCGTTTGTCAATCATCTTGTGGCACAATCCAATCTGCGCGATTGATCGACGTTTCTGATGCCTCTGCTTCTCGCTTGAAACCTGGGAAGCTCTACGAGGACGTGTGAAAGGTCGTCTCTTCTGGTTTTCGGCAAGCAATGCGTTGCTTCAATATCTTTGAAAGAATAAATAGTGCCTCTTCATCTTGTCTGCTCTATCTTTTGCCCAAAGAACTTGGCTTCACACTCTTATCTTTTTATCATCAACAAAGATAAGCCATATACTCTTCAACTACTACTTACAAACTTCATCCTCCCAGAACAACAGAAAAATGAAGTTCGTACTGTTTGGGTTTGTGGTCTTTGCGTTGTTCCTAAGTGCCACTGCTGAAGATCTTACAAAGAAGATGTCGCCCTCTCCCATAGCAGTGGTTGCAGCAGCCCAGGTTATCCCTGGACAGATCATTGTGAATCCTCCTCCCGTCACTCCTCCTAAGCTGAGAGTCCAGCCTCCTGCTGGTAAATCATAACAACTCACCAACAACTCTAACCAAGTAGTTGTTAGCTAACAATGCTTTTACTTCCTACCTTGCAGTTTCAGTCCCTGCCTTGAATGTTCAGCCTCCAGCCGTATCAGTGCCCCCTCTTTCAGTCCAACCACCTTCGGTGACTCCTCCTGTGATGAAGGTCAAGGCTTCACCAGTCGTTGCAGCAGTCATGAGTACCATACCACCTGCAATCGAACTGGCTCAGATAGTGGTCCAGCCAGAAGCAGGTACTTCCTTTGAGACTTTCACGTTAAAGCATACCATTTCAACATTTAATATCTAACTCCTGCTTGGTGAACCATACAGTGGAGATTCCAGTGATCACACTCAACCTTCCGCCTCTGATTATCAGAGTGGGCAACTTCACTCCTTCTCCTATGACAGTACAGCCCACTCCAGTCACCCTGGGGCCCATTACCATGTCACAGGGTCCTATTGAGGTGCCAGAGTTTGAAGTTGCAGTCGCCTCCTGTGGCTGTCCCAGCTATATCTGGTAAGTACATTTCATTGCTTCTGAGCTGGCATGTTGTTACATCTTCAAATATATGGCACAAACTAACAAGCATGTCTTCTTGTACAATTCTTTCAGTGCAACCTCCCATGGTAACTCCTCCTGTGCTGAAGGTCCAGCCTTCACCTGTGACTCCTCCCCTGCTCGAAGTGCAGCCTCCAGAAGTGTCAGTGCCTCCAGTTTCTGTTGAACAACCACAAAAGAAGTCTTTCAGAGATCTACTGTTCTAAGAAGAAAAAACAAAATAGTCTAGTAGTAGAACTCTCCACCACAGAAGTTGTTTCAGTTTTGTTCCTGCAGAAGATTTTTCATTTTTACATTTAAAACTGATAACGTTTTAAAATCATCAATAAAGAATAACCTTTTGACACACTACTGCTCTGTAGAAGCACTGTTTCATTGGAAAGTGTTATTGAGGTGCCTGAGTTCATTGGCATCTGGATTGTGCGTAGCAAAATGTAGAGACACCAAAAAAATTGCACTACACAGTCTACTTTTTTGTCGCAAATAGTTGCATGTATGACGCTGTCTTAATTGGTGGAATTTTGCACTTTTAAATGATGACTGGTCCCGCAACAATTTGTTATCCGTGACAATTCCAGTGCAAGATTTATCGGGGGGGGGGGGTATTTGGGATTTTATTGTCTCACATTCTTGTAACACTGCCCTTTTGCGCGTGCTGCCAACTTTGTCTGTCTGCCTTTCTTGCGTGCGGTTGGTCCACAGACCGCTTCTGTTATTGTGTTGTATTGTATTGTTAAACAACAGTTATAGTGCTGACTGTTTTGTCTATGAGCCGATGCAAGAGGGGAATTAAATTGCTCCACATCAAAACATGAAGGAAGAAAACAGCGAAGATGAGCTTCAGCCCAAAAGTCAAGAACATGAGAAAGTTGGTGAAGCAACAGAAGATGCATTGAAACCATTGTTGGAGGTTCAATTCCAAATCAGGGTAAGCCCCCCCCGGGTCCAATTGTTGAAGCCCCCAATATTATTCTTCAACAGTGCCAAACTTTTTTCTTTAATGCCGCTAGAAACTCATCTTTGAGTCATGGGAACCTCAAGAGGACACAATCAGAGAACGACATCTTAACGTAATTGACATCTCACGCAAATTAGATCATGCACTGCTTTATTTGGCGCAGAGTGCCAGTTTGCACGATTCCAAACATTCACTGCTGAACTTTGTATCAGTTGGTATGAACAGAAATTTAAAATTTCAGACCAGAGAAGAGTATCTTCAGAGCGTGAAGCTTGAAACACAAAACAACAGCATTGTCTTCACCCCCAAGGCCACTGCCCAAGAAATTGCCAACGAAGGAGTGGAAATGGACTACTCTGACCACAGCCCTCTGCTTATAGAGGAAAAGTTAAGAGAGCAGCCAGAACCAGGACAAGACAGAGCAGAAGGAGAAGAGGAGCAGGAACTGGGTAAGCAAGAGCAGGAGAAACAGAGAGAGCAACACTCTGGACACGGCTGTGGAGGGCAGGATGATCAAGAGCAGGACCACAGCGAGCTGCATGAAACACAGGAGCGGAAGAGAGAGCTTCCAGAGCTGAAGGGAGAGAATCAAGAAGAACGCAATAATTCTGAAACGAGGAAACGATCCGACAAGAATCGAATCGAGTGTGTGAGAGAATCCTTGCCTAAAACTAATTATTTTGGAACTACCACGCATAATCAGATAACACAAAATGGTGGTGATCTCCAACATCTCCCAACTGAGCCTAGGGTTGCCCTTGAGAGCAAGGACTCTAGGGTCAGAGAGCCGCACAAAACTGTTGTCGATAGGACCAATAATATGCTGTTAGTGCAAAGGAACAGAGTCATCAAAGAAATTGTTGACAGCGAGGCTTCATATCAATTGCAATTACAGTATCTTGCTCACGTACACACCCCTCCCTTGGAAATCTGAATTTCTCCTGTTCCATCGTGTTTGCTCTCATAGATGTGAATGGGTGGCTTCTTATCTGTGCCCTCACTACCATTTTAGAACTATTTAGCGACGCTGCGAAGTCATATAGCAAAGTTGAATATCACGGAGGAGCACATTCAGACCATATTTGGAAATGTTGAAGAGATCCTTGAGTGCAGCACCCGGTTACTTAACATCCTTACAGATTATTATAAAGTAGTGTACATCTGCCAAACATTAAGTCTTTTGGTCTCTAAATAATTCTACTTTTAAAGGAAGAAATGAGTACGAATGGACAAAGTCAAAAAAGCCTTGGGGCTATATTCCTGAATATGGTATCATCCATGTTTACACTGTTTTCTATGATGTATTCATGACCACATGACTAAAACTCCTTCAGACCCCCTATTTAGAGGAGTACACCTCTTATATTGCAAATCATGAGAACTGCACAATTTGTATGGAAGCATGCCTGAAGAATGAACTTTTTCATAATTTTCTGATGGTATAAACAAACAAATTGTTATTTTTGTTAAGACAAATAAAACTAACTCCTCATTGCCATAGAATATGCAAGAGATGCTCGCGTCGAATAGGGTAGATGGAATGGATCTGGACCTCGTGAGTTTGCTGCTGACTCCAGTTCAAAGAGTGCCACGATATGTGCTCCTAATTAAGGTAATTAGAATTCATCCCTTTAACAAACAATTAGCAACCCACCTAATAAACAATTCTTTATAATTTCCCGTGCGCTTTAGGAACTTGTCAAATATACTCCAAGTCAGCACAGAGACTATGAATTTCTGCAGAAGGCTCTATCTAAGTAAAGTGTCTAACAATTTTTTGCCAGTAATTTTATCTTAAGTTGACCTTTGAACGTATTAGGATGCGAGAGATTGCAAGTAAGTTGAATGAGAGCAGAACGACAACTTCCACCCTAAGGAAAGTGTTAGAAATTCAGAATAGTATAGACGGAGACTTTTTGGTATTTGCTCTCTTCGCCTCTGAAACGCTATATACAAATATAATTACTATTATTTGCTTACGACTCTGAAACACAGAACTTAGTTGAACCACATCGAGTGTTCATCAAAGAAGGAGAACTATTTCCTATGTGGGAAAGAACAAATCTTGGAGCTGAGCCATATATGTTTTTCTTGTTTAGTGACTTGCTGTTATATGCCACTAAACGGTAATCTCCACATGAAACTGACAAAGAAAATTTGTTCCGCTAACAAGGTCTCAAACCTTCATTTATTTTAGGAAGAAAAAAGGAAAATCTCCTTATGTATATAAAGGTTTCTTTCTTCTGTACAACACTACAGTAGCTGATGTTGCCAACAAACCAGGTGATGAGGCTGTCATTCAAAGATCATGAAAAAGCGTTTACAGCCACCATTAACCCACAAGCATTTATACATTAACAGAGGCAGGAGTCTTCAATGGCATAGAGCTGGTATTTCACAACATGACAAATTCTGATGAGCCCCAACACCTCCGCTCAGCTCGATACTCTCAGCGATACCTCTTAACAGCCAAGGGTTCCAAAGAAAAAGCTGAATGGCTGCAAGAATTGCATGCCCAGATTTGCAGAATACGAAGTGGTGGTATGCACGACCTTCGCCCCATTTATGTCTAATTTCAAACAACTGAGTATATTATCTCCTCTTGAAGGCTCGTCCCAGTCAACAAATGATCTCTTTAAACCGAGCATAATGCAGGGATTTCTGCTGAAAAGAGGAGCCGCAAGGAAGAATTGGAAAAAGAGATTTTTCAGGCTCAAAGGCAGCACTCTTTATTACTACATTTCTGCAGAAGAGGTGCTTTGCTTATGCTCGTATAAACTGATTTGAGTTGTTGAAAGAAAGCTTATGTAGCCCTCCATTTCCCCCCCCCCCTGTAAACACAGGAGAGCAATCCAAAGGGATCCATCAGTTTGAGAACTCAAAGCCTTCACTTAGCAGAGCAGCAGATGAAGAGAGAATTTTGCTTTGAACTGCGACAAGAGGGCTCTCGGTGTTTCTTCCTGCAAGCCCACTCTGTAAGATCACTCAGGGAATGGATTGGTAGTGTTCCCTGCGCCTCGGCTCTCGTAAAGGCTGCAAAGTAATTTGTCATCAAACAAAAGCATTAACCTTTTTCAACTTTCATAGGTGCACTCTTTAACTTGATTGCTTTGGTTGATGCCGAAGTGGTGGACAAGTACATGGTGAACGCCTCTGCACCGGATAACGAGAGCGATCATGATAACGATCAACCAGATGAGGACCATGACTACTCGAGTGAAGAATACTTAATAGAAGAGCTTCAGGAGGACTACAGAGAGCTACAGGCAGAGCCAGAGGAAAGCGCAGAGCAAGCCATTATAGATAAGAGAGCCTCGCTGTGTCTGGAAATCAGTGCCAGTGCAGAGATCAATAATTTGGTGCGGCACAAGGCTCCAGCTCACCGTCAGCAATCAGGACCATGCCTGCAGGCGTCAAGTGACAACTGCAACAGTCATCAGAGCGCTTTGAAATTGAGTTGTCCGGCCAACTTTTCCACGAGCAAGGCGCCCAGGCAGGGAGAGATGGTGTGGAAAGCCAAGGCAGCCAGTACGAACGGCCATGGCACAATGGAAGATGATCCGTCGATGGCATTGGACTGTAGTGATGGCGGTGGTGATGGCAGTACCATTGGCGCTGCTACCAACGATTCTTCTTCTTCTTCTGATCATCAACAAACGAGAACACGCCACAGCTCGACCACTTCGAAGCGCCAATCTGCAGATAAACGAACGGGGATCACCATTGGGCAAGGGCGCAGATCACTTGCTGTTCCAAAGGCCACTTCTTCTTTGCAAAATATTGGGTGTGAGTAAGCAGAAGTTCACTTCTTGACAAAGATCTACAACCAAGTCCTTTTTTTTTTTTGAAACAAACACTACAAGAACGCTTGTGTCAGATTGTGTGTGATACTTTAAGACTTGTGTCAAACTACTCACATCGCGTGCTCTGAGAATTGACACCCTGTAAAATGCCCTTGGCAAGCTACACCTCTTTGTGGATTGTAAAATGTAATAAAGCTCTTTAACTGACTGACTGACTGGCAATCTTTAAGATCTTAGACTTCTTTTAAGACCATGTCAAACTTTGGAGGATTGTCTTTCGTGTCACGAAACATGATGGTGTGACAAGACGTGTTGATTGGGGGGGGGGGGTGATGACATTTCTAAGAAATTGAAAGAGTACAAAAGCCCTTCTCTTCCTTGCCTTCATTCAATTCAATTCCTTTGTCTGGTTTTATACCACCCGCCACCACACCACCACGGCTGCTCCTGCAAAGTTTCTCTGCTGTTCAAGTCACCTTTTCCTCAACGGGGGCTAACATGAATTTCTTCGGAACGAGAAGTGCTGATGATGAATTTGCAGTCCACAAGAGCCGCGGAAATACAGAGGCTTCCCACACAGAAGGCATCAAATATGAATTGAATGTTCCTTTTGACCAACTGGACCTCAAAAAATTTGCTTTCTACTCCTCACTCAGCTTCTTTGCAGAGTCGCTCGTCTACTATCCCCTTGATGTCATTCGGACAAGACTTCAAGTGCAGCGAGAGGTTTGCCCCCCTTTTTTTTGGATCTCCCTTTGCTCGTTTCAAAAGCTCATATTACTTGCAGCCATTCTCTTTATCAGCTTTTGTGACGCAAGTCAGGCAGCTTGGGATTAGAGGTCTCTATAGGGGTTTTGTCGCCTCTGCAGCGACACTACCCTCGTTTGGACTCTATTTTCTGTCCTACAACTACTGTAAGGATAGATTGCAAGCCATCAACGATTCTTACACTCTTAACAAGGAGCACAAAACATGTAAGACCATGTCATAACATATGCTTTTTTTGAGTTGTTCCTTTGCTTATTGTTTTTTTCTCCCTCATGATCATGGCAACTGTAGCTATGTGGGTCGCGTGTGCCGCTGCAGTGATTGCAGATGTTGTATCAAATGGATTCATGTGCCCAGTAGAGGTTGTAGTTCAGCGGCTGCAGGTGGCTGGCCGCGACACAACGAGATACAGCTCTGGTCTTGGTAAGACATTCATGTGAACTTTGCCTTCCTTGCTTGCACGTGATACTAATTGCTTACCTAGATGCCACACGAAAGATTTGGAAAGAGGAAGGAATAAGAGGCTTTTACAGAGGCTTTGGAGCAACTTTGGTAAACAACAACACCCACACTCACGCTTGCACAACGCACACACATTCCATGGTTGGTTGTTACTAATTCCATTATCTCCCGTTCAGATGACGTACGCGCCTGGATCAGCTGTTTGGTGGATGACCTATGAGTATTACAAGGTGGGTCCCCACGCACACATCACCTACCCCCTTTTTTTGGTGCCGATAAAATTGCTTGTTTCTAAACCACACACACATACACTATAAAAATAATATACAGGCTGTTTTTTCAAAGTTGATATCAAATAGACATCAACAACAAGATGGGAGTGTGGTTGTGGAGCAGAGCCGATCTGCACAAGTACGCACTTCTTTTCTTCTTCTTTGAATGAACACACTTCCTCATCCTCATCATTATCATTATCATATTGGTCCCTGGTTTTTTCTTTGTCTATAGATTTTGGGTGGGTTTATTGCAGGAGCTGTTACCGTTGTGGTGACGAATCCTTTGGACGTTATAAAAACGGTAACATACAGTGTCCACTTCAGCCGTTTTAAACTTTTTATTAATAAATATTTATAGATGTGCATATCATATTGATTATGATATTT
>MRZZ01000347.1:0-21022 GCA_002025285.1 Acanthamoeba comandoni | reverse complement strand
TGCATGCGGGGAGGGTCAGTATATCGTTGGTGGCCAGTGTGTAGATATGATCGTAAAAGAGTTGGTAGGCGAGCGAATCAATCTGGCGACGCGATGTGTAAGCAAGTCCGTCGTTGGTCGTGCGGCATGGCACGCATGAGGTGTCTGCTTGGTGGTGGACGAGTGGCGATGTTGCATCTGGAGCGCGAGCCACCTTGTTGCCAAAGGCAGCATGCATGCCTGTCTTGTCGAGGTAGAGTCGGTGCATCGCTTGCATGACATTTTCTGCAATGAGAAATTGTACCACGGTGCACTCGCTCGGCGAGCAAGCTGCGGGCACGGCTGCGACAAAGGCAAAGAGGCTCGGGCTGTAGGCGATCAGGTGGGGAGAGCTCTGAAAGATGTCCATGTCAATGATGATCTTGTTGTCGGGAGCGGTCAGCGTGGCCTCTGTCTTCCCGATGGTCACGGGTGTCGCCAGCGAAATGATCGGGGTCACAACGAGCGGGTCATCGCCGCGCGGGATCTCCACTGGCACACGATGCTCGAGGGCCAAGAGGCTTCGCGCAAAAGAAGCCCAGAGGCCTGTGCGCATGCGGTACGCTATCCTCATGGCTATGCACACAGGGGTGTCCAAGTCGATTTGAGTTGGCACATGCCTCCACCGGCGGGATATCACTGGCTTCTCATTCTCTTCTGGATTGTCTGCCTCGACAGAGATGCACCGCGCATTCGACTTTGACTCGGGGATGGGCACCAAGAGCAACGGATGGCAGTGCAGTTGGTCAAGGTCAATGTACACAATGCCCTTTTCTTGGTGGTCAATGCGAAAGGAGCCGCCGAGCGGAAGGACGAAAGAAAGGTTCATGACAAATGTGGTTGAGCACAGAGAAAGATATGCGCGATGAGGACAACAACAACAACAACGGATGAGGTGAGTGTATGTATCAATTTATTCATGACGCCAACACTTAATTGGCGAGGCGCCATGTCTTGCCGCATGCTGGGTTCATGCACACACAAGTTGTCGTCGGGCCTTCATCTGAGCTTCGCGCCTGTCGGGTGGCATGGTATATGTCGGTCGACTTGCATGCGCTACATCTGAGGAAGAAGGCGCCGCGCTTGGAGATGAACTGTATGTCTTGGAAGATGTCGTCGTAGAGGTCGCGCCGCGAGATAAATTCTTTGGCGGCTTGCACTCGCGGGTCCGATTTCGTGGCAGCCTCGGCGTCGCCGCCAGTGTTGCCCGGCGCTTGGCTGCTGATCGCGTTCACCATGTCAGAAATGGTAAAGGGTTTCTTGGCATGCATCCGCGTTGCGACCCATTTTACCATGCTCGCGTGGATGTCGATCAGGCTGTGGGACAGGCGATAGATCTCTTCCTCGAGGAAGATAACATTGTCAACCTCTGTGTTCTCATTGCCGATCGGCTTGGTGTCTCCCGCGAGGCCAGCGATCGCCAACAACATGCTCACGGCACGCCAACGCATGCGCGGGGAGACGCGTGTCGAGGGACACCGCGGCAACATCTGGTTCTCCAAGAGACACGCGACGCCCGTGATCTCGCTACTCTGGCCGAACGGCACCGGCTCGAGCGAACATGGATAATAGAGGCATGGTTGCGCATTGACGTCCATGATCTTTGTGTTCTTGCTCAAAGATACACGCACTGACAGACGCATGAAAAGATGGATGCATCCCGAGCGAGCGTTGTTTATTTGGGGAAGTACATGTGTTGCTTCAACAAGAGCTGGTCGCGCTTGACCTGTTCTCCAAAAGAAAGCGCGCGCTCAGAGGGAAGCGACGGACTCTGTGGATAGGATTCGGTGCATGGGAAAGTCGTACTCTTTGTCACCATGGACGTCCTTGGCGAGAACAGGCTTCTGTTCTTTGCGCTCTCCACGGATGACAACGTCATGCCACCATCTCTCGCGGCGACCAAAGGGGTGGTGACGGGAGGGCACTCGGGAGATGTCCTCCAAAATGTCACGCGGGAAAGGAAAGATTGCACGAGCGGCGGTGGTAGTGTGCAGCAGAAAAGCTCCATTGGGAGGATAGTAATGGAGGTGGTAGCTGGGACGAGACGTGAACACGCTCTGTGTGCGCAGATGCTGTTGGGGCAAATCAAGGGAAGAGCGGCGCGTCCTCCTTTTGATCTCTGTTGCAAAGATTCTCATGTGGTTCATGATGCGCGATCGCCTCTAGCGTGTGGATGGTCGTGGGTTCTCTCTTTTCTATGATCGAAAGAGAATAATAACAACAACTTTGGACACCCCAAGTGCAAGAAGGTTGCCATGAGTTGTTCTCGACGCTGTATTTCTTGCCCGTCTGAGCGATGAAGAAGATCCACCTGATCGTCGCGCATGACCCCAACGGCGCCATCGGGTTCCAAGGGGACATGCCGTGGCCACGCAACTCAATTGACCTGCAAAGCTTCAGGCAAGTCACCACGACAACACACGATCCGACCAAAGTGAATGCGGTCATCATGGGATACCGCACGTACGCGAGCATCGGGAGACCTCTCCCAAAGCGCGTCAACATCGTGGTCACGCGCGATCACTACGTCGCTGGTGATGACCGCGACAATAATGACAGACAACTCATCTTTGTCAAGTCGCCCAAAGAAGCGCTCGAGTGTGCATCAGCCTGCGAGCAAGTCGAAGCATGCTTTGTCATCGGCGGTTTCCGAATTTATGAGAGCTTGATGGACTGCTGCGACTCGCTCTATCTCACGCGCATGAAGAGTGTCGCAGCGCAGGCCGACACATTTATCCCTCTCGACCGCATCGAGAACGCCATCTCCCAGGGCATCTTTATGTTGCAACGATCCGAAGAGCGCGGCGACCACGTCTTTCAGCATTACGTGAAGCAGACACAGGCGACACGCAGCCCTCTCAACCCGTGATTATTTTTTTTTCTTTGTGAGCTGGTCCCTCCCATCTGTTCTCTTCTCTCCCGAGACGAGTGCCAGCCAGCAACTCCAAGAACTCATCAACAACAAGAGTGTGTGTTGACTGATTATTCAGTGAATCAAAATGTGTATAACAAACAATCGAACACCAAGTGGCTTGACGAACATGCTCGCCTCAGCAATAAATAGACGGGGTTCATCGGGATGGTATGTCTATAATTGACCACAACATCAACATAGAAAGATGATCCAATACATTATGAGCCTCCTTGGCATGAGTGGGCAAACCCCGCAGACCAATAGTGCACCCGTGGGTGAGCCAGAGGTGATCATCAACATTGATTCGAACGAACGCGAGCCATTGAGCATGACGCTCGAGCAGCGCTGTCAGCTGGCGTGCGCGACCACCAAGTCCTACCTCAAGTCGATCCACAGCAGCACCGCCCTGGACGAGACACAGTATGCGATGTTCAAGGCGCACTTTATCACCAACCAAGAAAACCAGTGCCACTTATTTTGGAGGATGGTTTCCCAATGCATCGGCCGCTTTGCGTCGGCCGCATCGCTGCCGCTGATGTTGGGCGATTTCGCTGAATCGTTGAATCTCGCAGAGCTCTTGCTGAGCGCCCAGGTGCACGGCAGGCTCTGGGTGTATGATCAAGTGCAAGAATGGCTGTGGGCGAACGTGAGGAGGATGACAGACGAACACCGTGCCCTGCTGACCAAATTGCGCGACTATCCCCCAGTCGACCATCCTGACCCGCACGTCATTTTGGAGCTGTTGGACAAGCGCTTCCTGTGCACGTCGATGAAGATGCCCTATTATATGTGTCTCGCGACATCTCCGCTGCCCGAAGGTATCATACTCGACTATTTCGACAAGCTGCGCCGGATGGGCATTCGCCCGTCATCCAAGGACGACAACCTGGTGGAGAGGATCATCGGCGCGGGGATACCCGTGTCGGCGCGGCTGCGCTATGAGTGCGAAAAGTGCAAACAATAAAATCATTTCAGTGAATCCCTATTTTATTTTTTGTTTAGTCGCCTTGGCGCGCCCGTGTGCATGCGTGCACACTTAATTCTTCATCGGCAGGTTTGCGCCGTCAGGGATCATTTCCAAGACGCTGCATTCGACGTCCTTGGGTGTGGGGCTTGAGTAGCTCTTGTAGATGGCGTCGTTGGGGAACCACCTCTTCTTCTTGTCTTGGATTAAGTACACCTTGGACATGCAGCGGTAGACGCCGCCCTCCATGATGCCGCTTGGCAAACCGCTCTTCTTCTGCTTGATGTACTTGCTGAGGTAGTAGATGCCAACGACAAGTATGACAAAGACGATCAGGCCGAGCACGCCGTAGCTGATATTGCGGATTTTCTTCTTCTTGGCAGCGTCGGCGACGGGGTCGATGATGGTTGACATCGCGTAGCGTGTATGGGTGCGACAACAAAGAAAGGTTGGTGCTCTTCTTTAAGCAAAGAAGTAGAAATAAATTTTGCATCTTCTCAACATGAGCGATCGCGCCCGCCCGATCCAGCCATAAGACGCGTGCACCGCGCTGCCGCGCCAGGACTGTCAGTAGCTCTGCGGAGCGTCATGCCACCGCGTGGGTTCCACCATTTCGAGAGGAACATCTGCTGGCAGTATAGTGTGTCAACATCGCTGTCGATGTAATTTTTGTTGGCGGCTAACAATAAACAGAGGGTCTGACACGCCTGCCCGCGCACCTCTTATTGTCGTCTCGGGTTTCTACACATACGACAAGATGTCAGAAACCACAACAGAGTCAGCAGGAACCACAGAGGCCGTAGAGACCGCGTTGGCAAGCACTGTCGCTGAGGCACAGGCGTCTGTCATCGAGACCAACCAGCTGGCCCTGGAGATGCCCAACGACACGTTGCTCATTGCATCCCGCAATC
Source organism: Acanthamoeba comandoni (assembly GCA_002025285.1). Taxonomy (NCBI): domain Eukaryota; phylum Discosea; order Longamoebia; family Acanthamoebidae; genus Acanthamoeba; species Acanthamoeba comandoni. Next base: position 16,215 of record MRZZ01000347.1, on the reverse strand, counting down.
GAGACCTCTTGCGCGAGATCTTCAAACTGCGCCTCAGCATAGAGGCGATCGAGCAGATCGCCTTTGGCGGCGACGCTATAAGTACAAATCACAAATCGTTCGGCTACCCTCTGCGCACGATGGCTGGGTTTCCCACGGTTGATGACAATAAGCAGGTCACCGGAAAGAAGACCGGTCGTGTCAACGAGAAGCGTTTCAAGGAACTCAACAAGAGGGCCATCAATAAGTCACGCGTGGCCAACCTCATCTACGCGCTGGCCCACGACAGCACGACCATAAACCTGGGCTCATTTGCAGCGCACCAGATTTCCCTGCTCTCTTTGTACGGAGACGACAAGTCTCTGCCCGGCCAGGGTGTCAAGGGCTACGGGGAGCTTTCGAAACGGTTTTTGGGCGCACGGATCAACGCAGAGGAGACGCACTTGGACAACGATCAATCGTTCAAACATATGCTCGAGCACGTTCGCGCGGTCGAGCAGGGCCGCCGGATCGATATCTTGGTTCCAGTTGACACCAAGGCATACAAATACAATGATGTGCTCCTGCGTCACCACGCCATGGTGACCAGCGGGGAAAATATGAGAGCCGTGCGCATGACCATGGACCTCGTGCCCCTCATCGATCAAAACTTTTGGATATACTATGCGCGAGCAGCCAACTTGCACGACGTGTACATTCCAAACGAAACCAACCGCAACAAAAGATTCACGCTGAGCCCACAATCCAGACAAGAGCTGTTGACTCTGGTTGACGTTGCCAACGAATACGGAGGGTATATTACGACTTATTATTATTTGGCGCGCAGCACTTCTCTCACGCAATACCTTGTGGACAAGCTCAAAGGCGATGAATGGAGCAAGATAACCAAGAAGGAATTTGACATGTTCATGACGTGGGTGTTGGCCGCATTCAATAACAAGCTAATGAAGGTTCTCACAGCCGCGGACAATGCCGCATATCGCATTGCCAAGACCTACGCCCTCATGTCCGAGATATCCTATGGCATGTTTCTCAGCCATCTGTTCCCCATGACCGCCGGGACCTTGCTTCTCCACGCGGGCAACTATTTCAATAGCGACAAGTTTGACAAGGGCGTTGTGGAGCCGTTCACCATGCGTGAGGAAATGCATAACGCTCGACTCGCGTTGCCCGACGACGACGAAGACGGCGAGGAGAAGAAAGGCACTTTTTTGCCGGGCTATTTTCCCGTGCAAGCCATCTTCCGTGAGGCCATCACCAACCACCTGGATGACGTCGAAATTTTGATCAAGAGGAACATAGTGGATGGTGTCCAGGTCGTGACCTACAACCACGATGTTGTTGAATCGCTCTGGGTGCAGCTGTGCTTCGGCCTCTCCACACCGCAGCTCTTGTTCGATTTCAAACACAACCAACTCGTGCCTGCCAACATCGGGTACCGACAGATCAATGCCGATGATTTCTCCATCTACTATCGCTGTAAGTCCGTCGATGAAAAAGGCGAACGTGCAAGCAACAGCAACAAGAAAAACAGCTATGCACGCATCCCGATCCCCAAGGGAGGGTACCTGTTCACCATTGACAACCTCGACAATGCCACACTCAACTGGGACTTTCAATCTTTTCATGTGTCCCGAGGCACATCAATGCCTTTGGTCGATATTTTGAACAACAAGTATCTGGACCTGGGCCGGATGAAAACTGCGCCGGTCAACAACAAGACCAACAAAGACCTCAAGACGTTTGCGGTGTCACTCGTCCAGTCGCTGGCCGCCAAGGGCGCCGTGTTCCCCGACGAAACGGTTGTGCGCCAGCTGCCTTACCTGCAGTCCATCCTTGGGGCGCTCGGTGAAGAAAATCGCCCTGCAGCGTTTAAGGAGCTACCAGAGTGGCTTGTTGAGATCAATGAGACAGATTTGATTTTCAGGAACGGACCCGCCGCCGACATCCACATGTCATTCTTTGTGGATCGTGACTATGGGCTCGAGCACGGAGAAGAGGATGTGCCCAAAGGCAAATTCATTTATATCGCGCACCAAGAACAGGTACTTACTTACGACGACCAGAAGGTCAACGCGGATTCCAGAGTTGGGTTCTTCTCATGAAAAAAAAAAATACAATGGCAACGTCAATAAATGTGCGTCCTGTTCACCAGAAAGCGTACTTCTTTGCCACTTGGAATGCAGTGTCTATTCTGCGTTCCCTGGTGTTCTCTAGTGGCATGTCGAGCGGGGCAGAGGCCCTGCGCACACCGCCGCCGTTGTCGAATGATAACGGCCGTGATGCTGTAGGCATCGACACGGGCACCGTTGTGGCTGACATGAGATGTTCGCATCCGAGGCAAAGATATGGAGGCATGCACGGCAAGCGTCCTGTTAGCATGGCGCATGCCGTGCTATGTGTTGTTGGCCACCGCGCGGGTTTTATCATTTCAAGAGGCATATCTGTTGGCAGAATGATGCGTCAGCATTGCTGTTGTTGTAATTTTTGTTGATGGGTCACAATAAACAGAGGGTCTGACACACCTGTGTGTGCGCACCTCACATTGACGTCTCTTGTTCTGCACACAGGACAGCAACAAGATGTCAAGAACGACAGAGGCAAGAGGGAGCGCGTTGGCAAGCACTGTCGCTAAGGCGCGAGAGTCGGCCATCGGGACCAAACAGCTGGCCTTGGAGGTGCCCAACGACACGCTGCTCATTGCGTCCCGCAACCGGGACATCTTACGCTCGATCTTCAGGCTGCGGCTCGGCACAGAGGCGATAGAGGAGCTCACCTCGAGCACCGATGGCAGCAGACCGCACGGCTATCCCCTCCGCACAACGCCCACCCTCCCCACCATTGGCGAGTATCGGAAATTTTTTCTCAGTGGAGAAAAGACCGGCCGTGTCGACGAAAAGCGATTCAAGGAGCTCAACAAGCACGCTGTCAACAGGTCGCGCGTGGCCAACCTCGTCTACGCGCTGGCCCATGAGAGCACAACGGTCAATCTGGGCGACCCCTTTGCAGCGCACCATATTTCCTTATTGTTTCTGCATGTGGACGACCGGGATCTTCCCAACAAGGGCAGGAAGGGTTACGATGAGCTTATGGGACGGCTCTTGAACGCACGTATCGACAAGGAGAAGACACTGCTTGGCAATGGCAGGTCATTCCACCACATGCAAGAGCACCCTCGCGAGGACGACCAGGGCCGCCGGATTGACATCTTGGTTCCCATTGACGCCGAATCATACACATACAATGATGTGCTTCTGCGCCACCTCATGGTGCCTGGCGAGGAAGGTATGAGAGCCGTGCGCATGACCGTTGACCTCATCCCCCTCGTCTATCACGAGTTTTGGATAAACTATTCGCGAGTGCTCAACATCCACGACTCGCACCTCTCGTTCTACACCTCCTATTTCTCTGGCAATAAGGAAGTCGGTCTGAACAGGAAAACCACAAACGAGCTAAAGAAGCTGATCCCCATCGCCCGGTCAGAGGTCAGACACTACAACAGCGACATCTCTTTCTTGGCAGGACTTGTGACCAAGTTGGGTGACATCGGTGAAGGCATTGTGAGATTGTTCACAACCGAAGGACGGAACCGTCTGCGCAAGAGCGATTATGACAAAATCATGAAGTGGCTGTTGACAACCTTTAGTTACAGCCTGGTGAAACGCATCACGTCCAAGAACAATCCCGCAATCCGCACCGCCAAAAACTATGCGCTCATGTCCGAGATGACGTATGGTATGTTTCTCACCCATCTGTTTCCCATGGTCACCGGGACAGCGATTCTCGCCGCGGCCAATTATTTCAACAGCGACAAGTTTGTCGAGAACATGGTGAAGCCCTTTACGATGCGTGAGGAAATGTACGAAGATACGCGTGAAGAGACGAAGAATCCCACTTTTTTGCCTGGATATTTTCCCGTGCAAGCTGTCTTTCGCGAGACCATCCCCCACCACCTGGACGACGTCGAAATTTTGGTCAAGAGAACCAAGGTGGGTGACAGCGAGGTCGTGACCTACAATCACGAGGTCATCGAATCGCTCTGGGTGCAGCTGTGCTTTGGCCTCGCCACGCCTCAGCTCCTTTTTGACTTTAGACACAACCAGCTCGTGCCCGCCAACGTCGGGTACCGCCAGATCAATGCTGATGATTTTTCCATCTACTATCGCTGCAAGACTCTCATCGGGAATGGAGATCGTGGAAATAGCTCTTTAAACAGCTGCGCGCGCATCCCGATCCCCAGAGGAGGTTATCTGTTCACCATTGACAACCTTGACAATTCCACACTCAACTGGGACTTGAAAACCCGAACTATCGAAAGCCTACAACTCCTGGAAGGCTTGCAGTGGCCCCTGGTCGATCTTTTGAACGAAGAGTATCGAAGCAGGGGCCATCACAGCGACAAGCCAGCCTATAACAAGCTAAACAAAGACCTAGAGGTGTTTGCGGTGTCACTGATCGAGTCGCTGGCAGCCAAGGGCGCCACGTTCCCCGATGAAACAGTCGTGCGCCAGCTGCCTTACCTGCAGTCCATCCTTGGCGCGCTCGGTGAAGGAAACCGCCCTGCATCGTTCAGGCCGCTGCCAGAGTGGCTTGCCGATGTCAATGAAGATTATCGCATCATCAGGAATGGGCCCGCCGCCGACACTCACTTGGCGTTCTTTGAGGGTCATGGCTATGGGCTCGAGCACGGAGAAGAGGATGTGCCCAAAGGCAAATTCCTTTACACCGCCCACAAAGTAGTGCGTGACCTTGACCCCGACGAAAAGAAGGACAACACCAGGGTGGGAATTTTTGGATAAAGATATGAGAAGATGGCATCAATAAATTGTCTATTCTGTCCACGAGAAACTGTGATCCCTTGCCACCTGGGCAGCAACATCGATTCTGCGTTCCCGTGCATTCGCTGGCGGTATGTCGATCGGGGGAGACGCCCTGCGTATATAGTTATTATCGGATGACGGCGACCGTGGCGCTGTCGGCATCGATACGGGCACCGTGGTGGCTGCCAAGAGATTCTCCTCTCGTGGCAAAGACGTAGAGGCATGCACCGCGAGCGTCCCGTTCGTGTGGTGCATGGCATGCCACATGTTGTTGGCCATCGCGCGCAACATCTTCTTCTTTTTTTTGTTGTTGTTGATCGCAATTATTTTCTTTGTCACTTGGACAACAGGCGTCTGTGTTGTCATGTTTCTTGTTCTTCTTGAATGACCAACACTACTTTGCCTTTCTGACTTTGTGTCAAAGCATACTTGATGATTTTCGCACAAATGGCTGATGTGCAAATAAAATGCAGCTCAAGACGATCAGACTCTGGTTTGACCATTTCTTTGCACACGGCGACATGCGCGGCAACAACAGAAGGAAGCCCAAGGAAGAGCTGGACACTCGTCACTATGTGGACTACTTCCCCAGGTTCCTCTCCTCGCAAGAGGCACGCTAGGCCTATGACGACATCCTACGGGAAGTCACCTTTACGCAAGGCAAGGTGCGCGTCAACGGCAAGGTGTTTAACGAGGCACGCTTGACTTCCATGCACGGGCGATCGCCGGGTGTCTACACCTACTCGGGCAAGACAATGGAAGATTTTGAGCTGAGGTCGGGCGACCTCCTCGTGATGAAGGCTGGCTGTCAGGATCGTCTGCAACATACCATCACCAAGGCAGCTAAACCTGAGGGCGGGCGCATCTGTCTCACCTTCCGCACCATGCGCGAGAAACCGTGACAACAATAAATTCACCCACAAACTTTTTTCTTGTTCACTGAATCTCGGCAACAAACTCGAGACATGTGCATATGTGAGCTCAAGGTCGGAGCGCACAGCCTTTATTTTGTTGTTGTTGTTGTTGTTGTTCACGATGAATGATCCTATGTCAACAACGGAAGAAGTGGTGGCTGTCCCAATGCAAGGGCGCCGCGCACAGATGATGCTCAAGAGGCGCCAAAGGTTCGCCGATGCGAGCGGGACCAAGAAGCAGCGCACAGAAGTCAAGCACTCGCTGCCATGGGTCGAGCTCTACCGGCCAGAGACATTCGATGATGTGTGTGGCAACGAGCACATTGTCTCGCGGCTCAAGCTGTTGGCGGAATCCAAGAACCTGCCACACATGATCCTCGCGGGCCCTCCTGGCACAGGCAAGACCACCTCGGTGCTGTGCCTAGCGCGCGCGATCATGGGAGAGGACTTTAGGTCCCACGTGCTCTTTATCAACGCGTCGGACGACCGCCAGATCAGCGTCGTGCGGACCAAGGTGCGCGATTTCATCGGAATGGCGCACTCGTCGCCGTGCGCATATCGCATTATCTTTTTGGACGAAGTCGATTCCATGACCCATGGCGCTCAGGAATCGTTGCGCAGCATCGTTGAGAAGGCCACCGAGACGACGCGGTTCATGTTGGCGTGCAATGACTCTTCCAAAGTGATTGAGAGCTTGCAGAGCCGCTGCGTCGTCCAGCGGTTCACCCGGCTCTCGCACGACCAGATCGCCTCGCGGCTCATGCACATCATCAGGGCCGAGAAAATTCAATACGCCGAGGACGGCCTCCAGGCTCTTCTTGATGAGTCCAAGGGAGACCTCCGCTCGGCGATCAACAACCTGCAGAGCATATGCGCCTATACAGACCGCCAGCTCACCCACGAGAGCGTGTACAGGCTCTTTGACAGGCCACAGCCAGAGCAGATCAACAGGATCCTGTGTTGGACACTCACCGCGAGCGTTGATGCGCCCAAGGCTCTGGGAGCGATCAGCTCTCTCTTGGCCGCCGGGTACAGCGCCGAGGACCTGATTGAAGGGTTCATCATCGCGGTTAAGACCAGCACGATCTCGGAGCCGCTCAAGGTGGCCTGGTTCAAAGTGGTCGGGCACTATCATGGGGTCATCAAGTCGGGCCTGGCCAACGCGACCCAGCTCTACGGCATGATCGCCGACATGCACGCGGCCAAGGAACAGCTGGACAATAAAATTTATTCGCTATCTCACAATCAATAAACACTCTTCAGCCTTTGTACATCATTCGGGTGGAGGTCGTCATCATCATTGTGGCACAACAGACGACAACACAACACGGAAGATGTCTACACTTCACGCTGTAATTGAAATCAAAAGAGGAACAGCAGCCCACTGCGTGGACCTCTTTGATGATCATTTACAGCAAATTCACCTTTCCAAGACAGGGCGATTCTTTTGGACTAGTGGCAGGCATCTTGAGAGTCTTGCAAGAAGATCATGATTTCATATTCAAAGAAGAGTGGTAGGAACACCAAGTAACAAAGTCATGAGAGCATCCGGACGATTAGATTTATTAGCTCGCTCATCATCAATAAATTTCAGACTCGCCGTATGATTCAGGGGAAGGGTAATCCTTGACAAAGAGATAGATGCACGAGTCTGGTTCCTGTGGGAACTCCCATCTGACCGAGGTGTTGTAGTAACACATGCGTTCCTCTTGCCAGTCTTCTGTCTTGTAGCCAGAATACTTGTGCGCAAGAGTTGCCTTGTATACGGCAATAAGGCGAACGCGCGACACAACCTTTTCCTTGAAGCAGTGCGGGTCGCCACGGTGGTCCTCCTCATACTGAGGACACACCTTTCTGATTCTATAAGGTTGATTCCACTTGCCAGATTGGTTGATGTCATATGTCAAATTCGGGCGAATAATTTGGTGTATCCAACAGCGATGGTAAGCGCAAATGCACACGCCAAGCCTGTCTGTATACTTGGAAAAGAGGATGTCTTCATTGCACTCCTTGGCCAACACTTGATAGAGGGCAAGTCGCTGTACAGGCGTTGCGCACACAGCAGCACACTCCATCTCGTTGTCGCGGTCATCCTTGCCCATTTCATGGCGGCGGTCATTTTGCGCCCGTGCGAACGCTGACAACCTCAAGGACGTGCACGCACAGTTGTGCTCTCATTGACGCTCGATTGCCATGGCAGTGAATGTTGCCACTTGGGCATAATTTATTGTCGTGGATATTTTATAGTCAAAGGGTTGTGCACAATGAACTCTTGGAGGTCGTTGACCTTGAATTCACTGTATCTCTTTTTGATCATGTTGAACAGTGGTGTAAAATCCTTGAGGTAATGATGCTTCCACTCTCCGTGCTGGCAAGTAAAGACAATGCATTCGTCTCTTGGCGCGTTGATCATCCGCGGGAAACCTCTTGACAAACTGGTGACTGTATATAGCCTGCTGTCTGCACAATCTGCGTGCCTCACGAGCACAACACGCGTGTCGTTTTTGTTGGCTTCATAGATCATCAGAGTGTCGTCTACACTGGCCACCTGGCCCACATCGGCCAAATAGTATATAAAATGAACAGTCACTTCATCGTTGCTTATCATACAGTCGCCAGACACTTGATGGAAAAACACGTGTGTGTTCTCGTATGATCCCAAATACACATAGCGCTGCTTCTTCGTGAGGTCGAGGGGCATTCTGTCGCCAACGTGGCAACGAACCTGGAGCTTTGTGTCTCCTCTGTTTCCCGCCAACCCATTTTGTGCAAGCAGTCGAGTCGCACATTGTGATTATCATGCTGATGCGCAAGTTTTCAGAGACAGCGACGAGTAGGACAAGGCGCAACAGACCCCGCTCTCTGCGAATCACCTCTAGGGTGTATGTCTCAAAGAGAACGTCAGTACATGCCGGACAGGGCAGCCTTTTGTAGTCGCCATTGCCATTTGGACGACACCGCAACAAAAAGGGGAAAAAATGTCAGCTTCCAAGGATGCATCTGCGAAGAGGATAAAAGTTGTATACAATAGGAGCCACGGCATATTCACCCTTTCACATAAAGCAATGGCTCTCTTGAAATCCAAGTGTCAAGGCACGGACAAAATGGCTATCTGGGACGAGATTGACGAACAGTCTTTTTGCCTTGGTTTGTGTCCACTGCTTCAAACAGATCCGTTGGTGGTGGAGGTGGTTGAAGAATTGGGAGACAAGGCAAATGGGTGCGATGCAGAACTGGAGGTGGCAGAGATCGTGGGCACTGGCGATGTCAATGTTGTGGGCGTGCACGAGTACGACGGTTTGGAGACCGTGTTCGTGGATCGACCCAAAGCATTTTACAAGTATGTCAAGCGCCTGGTGTTGTCAGGCGAAGTCAGAGACATTGACTGACATAGCGTGTGTGAGTGTTTTGCACAAGTTGATGGCCAAGATGAACGAGCTTGAATCGGTGACAATCAATTATCCTGACTAATAAACCCTTGTACACAATCTTTATTCACGAGAGAGAATCTTGTATGTGCGCGAGGCGTTGGTCAAATCGATGACGACTTTGACCGCGATGAACACAGAAACCCCAGTGTCACCAGCACTGTTGTGCGCCAAAGATGGCTTCCGCGGTGGTGCACATGTCTTTTCATCGTTCATGTTTTTGGCCGTGATCGTCATTCTTGCGCTCTTGCTCAAATCGGTGAATGAGCCCCACGATGTGCAGCCAATGTTTGACTCGTTCGATGCATGCACTCCTTCAGACAAAGGCATCCCTGGCGGCTGGATGAGATGCAATCAATGGGAAGATGATGTGCGCGTCGAGAATTGTCTTGAGCACAACACGCCATGTGACACGCAACGCTGTGGTGTGCGACGCAAAGTGTTAGCCTCCGCAGGAGGCTCTCAATCAGAGGCGCGTTATTCATGTGTGGCACCAAAGCATCAAGGCGCCATCTTCAAGAAGAATAAAAAAATTGATTTTAATGACAAAAGCCCAATTGCAGTGGTATAAACCTCAGCCAACACGCGGGACATCGATGCACTTTGGATTTGATGGTGTCCCAAAGGGCATCCTCTACGGGGGCACGGTTGATATCGATGCCCATCGACGCAGCGATGTCCACAAGGTGCCGGAGAGTGGGCATCTGATGCACCACGAAAACAGCGTTGTCCATATCGCCAGGGCGTCGATCCGTGAAAACATCGATGACCACCATTCCGACGACCATTTCATGTGTGCTACTTGCATGGCTCACAATCGATGATGATGTGCAATGCGAATATCCCACCCGCCCATCCAGTTGTAAAATAACAAAAAGTGTTGATCACATGAAATTTATTGTTGTCGAGTCACATATGATATATTTTGGGTGATTCCTTCGATGGCGCGCTGGCGCATCTGGGGGTCAAGGTTAGTTGAGATGCGAGGCAGTGCGTCACGCACAATCGATATCGGCACGCCGATGGCGTCCAGGGTTCTCTGAAAGTCGGCAAAGACATGGAAGCTCTCCTTGAGCCCAAAGAGCAAAAGGATGATACAATTGCCCGGGACAACGTTGTCCTTTGCGATGTGCTGTTGGAGCTGGCCGGCGCCCTGGATGTAGCGTTCCAGCATGCGCACGTAGAATGCGACGATGCCCTCGACATCATGGGGGTTCTCTTTGGCATACATGCATAGTCCGAAAAAGATGGCGTACCAGCCAAAGAGATCCGCGCGTTCAGCCACCTCGAGTCTTTGCGCCACGCGAGACCCGTACACCATGCTTTTGGTGAGAAGAGCGTCCGCCTGCGTAATGTCACAGCGGGACCCAACCATCCAACACTGTACAAATTCGCTGTGGTTGTCCATAAGGTCTTGCCGGTCCAACGAAGGAGGTGAATTGTCGCTGGCCATTGCCAGCCGAGGCACTTGGCGAGCAAGGCTCAACCGCTCGGCGAATCGCTCTTCCAAGGTCGAGAGCCTTGCCACCACCTGTTCCAACTGAGAATGGTCTTTTGCGCTCCCCGCAGGAAGGTGCGCGCGGGCATCCTCAATGTACTTGTTGCGGATGAGCTGCCATGCGTTCTTGCGGCTCTCCAGCCTCTGGCGTTCGTCATCAGAGACCGACGGGGCCTTTGCGTTGAGGGCCATCTGTATGCGGTCAAACTCTCCCATAAAGCCGGCAAAGTTGGACGCCACCAAGAGATCCTCCAGGTCATCGTGGCCATGGGTCTCGTCAAGAAGGGACAAGAGCTCATCCTCCAGCTTGGCTTTCGGGGGCGATTTGGGTATGCGTCTTGCGTGAGCTGGGTTAAACTTTCTGCGCGGCATGATTGATCTTGATGTTGTTGTTGTGGTGCTTGAGAAGGCGTTGATAATGATTCTTTTGTTGCTGTGTGTGCAGGTATTTATCGACACGTCGAGTTCAACACGATCAGTGAAAATCAAAGAAGACAAAGAGTTCGCTTGACCCACATACGCGCACCGAAAAAGCGTCCTCGGTGGTAGTATTGCATCTGCCCTAAGTAAAAAGGACAGCGAATTGTTGTTGTTCGCCATCAATGGCTGCCAGGAAAGAGTTCAAGGATGAATACAAGATCCTTGAATTCTCCAGAACCAGCGGGCTGTCATTCAGCGATCCGGGGCTGTACGGCATCAACCCGAAAGAGAGCATCTTTTATACAAAGGTGTCTGGCAGGGGTGCACCGGCATCACCGCCGGCGCCGCCGGACAATGACAAAGGCAAGGAGAAGGAAGATGCCGAGAAAGAATTCAAAATTTATGACCTTGCATCATTGTCAGGCAACTCAGTGGAGCAACTCGAACAAAAATTAAAAGATGCCTTTAAAGCATACGAGGAGAAAAACGGAAAGCCTGGCTCCAAGGAAGAAACCGAAAAGATTGGCGCCTACATCTTGGGTCTCACAGATTTGCAGACGGCGAAAAGAAAAGAACTCGCTGATGCAAAGACAAAGGCGGAATCTGAAAGGAAAGAAAATGAAAAACTCCAAAAGGAAAAAGAAGAGAGGGATCGACTGCCAAAAAATACTTGACGAGAAAAAACAGAAAGACAAAGAAGAAGCCGAGCGCCAAGCGAAAGAAAAGGCCGGAGAAAAAACAAAAGAATCGACAGACGAACAGAGAAAAAAAACTGCTTGAGGAGATTGCAGCGTTGAACGAACAATTAAAAAAAAAATGAGGAAGCGAACATCGACCGATTAGATGTTGATGATGATGTGATCTTTAAAGGCGAGCATCGCAAACTGAGCGATCTGACCCCAGGAGAGAAACAAGAATATGAGATACAAAAGCTCAAAGAACAAGCGGAATATAAACAGAAAGAGATAGATCGATTGAATCAGCAGCTTGCCCAACAACAACAACAACAATTTGGAGCAACTGCAGCGCCCGGTTTCGGCGGAGGCACTGTTCCCGGATTTGCTAATGGGGCAGTGAATGGTCATTCGAGTGTGTTCAACACGGGAGTCCCTCAACCCAATGCGGTTGCCCTGCAACACTATTTTCAACCCCAGGCACCACCACCTGCGCCAGTGCATCCACCGTACTCTACCCAGTTTGCAGAGCTCTTTCAAGAGGACGCAATTGCAAGATACAAAAAAATGACACGCGAACAGAAGGAGCGCGACAAGGCGATAAGGAACTACACCAGGGTGAGGTTAGAAAGTTCCTTCTATGGCAAGCAAAAGTACGACGAGCATGAGTTGAAAGAGATCGCGCTGTCCACGCGTCTGTTGGATCTTGTCGAGGTGCCCACTGATGGCACTGCAGATCAAGTCAAACTGCGAGCGTCAATCTATTTGCAGGCACTCGGGTTTTTCCAAGAGCGACTGAAAAGTTCCAAAGACGGTTCCCCGGATCACACCAGGGCCAGGGAACTCATCGACGCCACTACTATGAAGCTGGAGACCCTGAAATTGTCACGTCCCGATGTCTTTGGTTATCCTCCGACCGAGGAACAGCAGGGCTTCAACAGCAAACGAGTCGCCCCTCCCCCGTTTCGGTTTAGCAGGGAAGAGTCGATCGCCGCGGCCAAAGCAGCACAATGGAACAGCGATGTCATTGTGACGATCAACAGATCAGAGGAACAGGACCGCCGAGAGCGCATAAATGAACGCGACATTTTCTTTCGCACCATCGAACGCTATCGCATTCTGAGGCAGCAGGCATTGTACAATGAATGCGTTGAACAAGCGTTCACCATATTGGAACAGGGTTACGTAGCGCTCAAGGGAGCCGTGGCCTTCTTTTTCAGTGAATCGCCCAAACCCGAGCACTACGAGGAGAAATACTTTGAGGAAAAATTCTTTGAGCTGAGCGGCGTTCACATCCTGAATGCGCGCGTGTACGACTGGGTGGTGCAGCGCGCCAAACCGTACCGGGACGAGAATGACTATGTCAACAGCTATCCCTTTTCCTTTGAGACCGATCCGACCACCAAGGATTATGCCAACTGGCTCAATCAATCCATCCTTGTCACATGCCACTCCAACGCGCCCATCGCCAAGGTCAGCTACAAGTTCCGCTTCGTGCCCAAGAGCGTGTATGCCAGCCTAACATTCGCAGAGCCGCGCGTTGCCAATCCGGAAACTACTTATGCCGGAGCGCCCTCGCGCGCCCCCTTGCAAGCAAACAATTTTGACTTTAAAATCCCCGCCGAAGAACTAGAGAAGCTCGACAGTGTGCCCTATTTTATTCCTGAAGAGGTTCAAGTGCAGCTGCTCGGTGAAATCAAGGGATTGCCAGAATTTTTCAAACAGCAGCAAGCAGAAGGCGTGATTCGCACAAGGGAAGATGAAATCAATTTTGTCCGCCATGCGCTTTCCAAACCCGAGATACAAAGGGCCATCCAGGGTCACTACAAAAGACGACTCGCTGAAAACAAGCAAGGGTTTGGAGTGACAGGATTCCACTACGTCCCGTGACACATCAGCTGATCACACCCATGGGATTCGGGGATCAAAGAATGACCAGAGCGATGCGCACATCGAGCATCGGCCAAAGAGTGATAATAATAAAAGTACAATTTCTTGACAATTTTTTATTTATACATGATCACCCTTGGCAAATTCTTCATGTGGCGCACAGCTCGTCCACCAAGAGGTCGGGCAGATTCTGCCTGACAAATTCGATCGGGTACGAGACATTGGCGTCAGCGGCGCACTCCGCGATTTTGCGCATCCAGAGCAGATAATCTTGTCCATTAAAACCGGGGCTCCCGTTGATATAGTAGAAAAAGAGACACTCCATGGGCGCAGCGAGCATATGCTGATTTGCGCGTTGAAATGCAAGAGGGGTGATGATGAAAAAGTCGTTCACGATTTGGTCTGGTCTGCAGTGTTCAGGCCAAGCGAACCGAGCGTGCTCGCGGCTGCCCTGGAGAGTGGCGTTCTGAAATCCGCGGTGTCTGTCCTCAAAGAGCTTGATGCGACATTGTTCAAGCTCGTCAGTGTCTGCGAATTCAAAGTCGATCACGTCGTCGCCAAGAAGGTCGTCAGCATCATCATACAGGGTCGTCACGGTGGCCCTGTTTTCGCTGATGGCCTGGTTGATGACGGTATCCATAATGTCTGGGAAATGCCTATACAGCCAGCCCACGTGGGTGGCCATGTTATTGGCGATGATGAACGGTGCCATGGCGGCGACCATCGTCTTGAGCTCGGGGACACCGCTGGCGACCTCTGTGCCTTCGATGATCTCGTGCACAAAGTAGACAGCGCGCATCTTTTGGACAAAGAGAATCTCGCTCGCGGACACGGGCATCGTGCTTGCGTGCTCGGCGTGGTCAATGTCCTCCAAGATAGTCAGGGAGGATTTGTCACTGAAAAAATGAGTCATGTGTCGGATCATGTCGCCAAGGCATTGCTGGAACAACTTGCTGCCGTTGACCTTCTTGGCATGCTCGGTGATCGTGAGGATGGACGCGTAATAGTGCTCAGGCAGGTTGACTCTGATCCATCCAAAGGCCTCGACGAGCCCCACCGCCAGACAGCGCCGCGCGCAGAAAACCCACGCTTGGTTGTGTCTCAAAAAGGGACCGCTCGACGGTTCACCCATGGCCGAGACCAAGGACATGACCTTGGCATGAGTGGCCTTAAGATTTGACATCAAGTTGATGAGCCATTTCTCTTTGTTCCTGAGCTCGCCAGGGTTCATCTTGGAAAAGTGGCCCCTCAGCCGGTCGACATCGGTCTTTTCCAAGCTTTCCAAGCTGACCAAGATATTCCTCAGCTGAAGGGACGACCCCACTGCCCCCTCAGAGCCGACTGCATTGTGATGCATCATCATGGTCATCTTGTGCATATATGATGTGTGTGTGTAGCGATGTGTGTGTTGTACAATGATGTTATTTATTGTGCTCAGAAACCATGTGTTCTTTCGGTGAAGCGCTCTCCTCTGCGTCTTGCTCGTCTGTAAGTTTGTCAATCTGGTCGGCGAGGCGCTCGATGATATATTTTTGGGTGTCTGGGTGGGAAGAGCGCGCGGCCCTCTCGATGATGTCGCCACTAGATATGGCATCACCAGAGTTGGTCAGGAGGTGCTCGAGCATCTTAATTTTGCCGTCGTCCAAGATGCACTGGACGAGCTCGTCGTCGAGCTCGTAGCGGCGGATCAGTCGCAGGTGTTGGAGGACGCCGACGCTCTCGTGTTCGATCGCGCAGCGGGCGACCTCGCGCAGCTGGGCCAGATCGTTCACTTTCAAGTGTTGGAGGGCCCACATGGCGATCCAACTGTTGGCGCCTGCAATGGCCGCTGTTACGAGGGTCACATCCCAGGCAAAGCCGCAATCGCGCAGGTTCATCAGGAGCGGTGTGTTGCCTTGTGCTGCGAGGGTGCGCATGACGGACACTTGTTCGTCATGAGAGATTACATTATGCTCGTAGAGCAGCTGGATGGCCGCGGGGTTGTTGACGCGCGCAGCGTGCACTGCGAGCGAGAACCCTTCAGGCAGCCACGAGCAACTGGCTGTCGTCTGCACATACTGTTTGACAATGAAATCAAGGATGTGCAAGTGGCCGTGCTGGATGGCAGATCTTGCGATGTACAGCAGCCGGTTGTTCCCGTGGTCCCTCTCGTATAGATCTTTGGGCGCATGCTCGTCGTACGGCTCAAGGCGGGTGTACTCAAAGGGGATGTGTTCGGTGCGCATAAAGAGCAGCAGGATGTTTAGGTGTCCCGCGTCGGCGGCCATCTCTATGATGTCCTTGGACGCGATCGGCCAGCCGTTCGAGTACATGAACATGACGCTGTGCGCGTGATTGCGCTGGATAGCAGTATGTATCACGGCCATGGCCTCGGGCTTGCCGATCATATCACAGGCGATGTCAAAGAGTATAGTACCCAAGGAGGACGCGTGCGGTGAACAAAAGACGGGGCCGCCCGGCCACAACTGTTGGATCACGGTCTCGACACAGCAGCTTGTGGCGGTCGCAGCGTTGTTGTCTGCTTCGTTGGCGACGCCCAGCTCGGGCGGTGCCTTGGTCTGGATGTGCATGAGGTGGTCGCGTATGATCACC
>MRZZ01000337.1:0-12599 GCA_002025285.1 Acanthamoeba comandoni | reverse complement strand
CCCCCCCCCGTTGCGGTAAAACTCTCCCCCCCTCCCGAGTAGTTCTCTTTTTTCCCAGATATTTTTGTCGACTTTGCGTTTCCAAAGAAACTGGGACTCAAAGAAATTTAAAGATTAATATTAATATTAACAATGTCTTCATATTGATGTTATATATATTAAATGGAAAGAAGGATCTATTCGTGGGGCTTGGATGTGTTCAGCAGATGTCTGCACGACTGGCTCCGCGGGGTTCGCGGATGAGCGAAAGGGCATAGAGGTCATTCTCTGGAAGCGGCGGCATGGAGTCCATCCAAGAGAGCACTTCTTCGTGCAACGCAAATGTGTACGGCTGCTGCTGGTACCTCTGTAACCCCCCCCCCCCGCAGCAAAGCCCCGCAGAGCTGTTAGCAAAGGCTTTGATAACAATTGTAAATGATCACTTTTTGATTGATGATCAAGGGACGTGAGCTCCGGGTGTGAAGAGAGAGAGAGAAGACATACGAGCATCGTGGAGATAATACTGTGGACGAGCATGCGCTTGGAAAAGTTGATGAGCTCGTGTGAGCGCTCTCTAGAAGTGGTGTGCGTATTTATCAAGTTAGGCGCGAACTTCAAACAGATGTAGCAGTAGTAATAGCATAGTTACTCTAAATCCATTATGGGGGGGGGGTTACCCAGAGCCGGCGATGTTATCAGCATTTCCGTCCTCAATAAATACCAAATCTGTCAGATATACACCCCTAAGAGTGAGCGCGTTGTACATTCAGATAAGATGCACACACAAATATATGGACATATATTAGTTAACCACCAACACATTGATCAACAAACAAGAGCATCAACACCAACACATTCTTGCTGATGGAAATACGTACATGTATGGGATGCAAGGTGGTGCAGAGGCTTCTAAAGCGATACGATAATTTTTGAAGGACCCATCCATGGCCATGAGCTGCTCCATCTCCGCCAGCGCCTGTTGGTACCAGCGGCCCCAATCAGCGAATTAATCGCCATCAACAATACAACGAGAGAGGGTTACGCGAATAATCACATCACTTACTGCAAGAGACCGTTTTTGCACTTTGGCGCGAGTCCACTTCAAGCGAAGTAGTGCACTGCTGTTGAGGCCGCTAATGAACGCAGTGACCAAATGGTAGTTGTTCATTTCCCGTAGGTGCTGCATACGAAACAAAATACAAGTTGCATCACAATTTAAACACCCCCAAAATTGAAAGGAAGACCATAGAATTTACCTGCGCAATCTTGATCAAACGAGTCATCATCTTGGCGCGCTCTCTGACTTTCTCTAATTGTACCACACGAGTAGCCACCCAAGACGACACCTAAGACACAGGGGCGGGGGCGGGGGAAAATGAGAAAATATTGCGCCAGTTTTTTGGCCTTGAGAGGCTTGGGATTAAAGAGTTGACGTACTTGGTTGAACAGATCTATCAGAGCAAGCAGGTTGGGACATTTATGTTGCTGACCGGGTCTGCTCCAACAAGAACCAAAGAATTCTTCTGGCTGGATAAGCATAAGAATTCAAAATGTTGGCTTAGGCGGTTGAGAAGGTACCGCAATTAGAAAAACAGGTCACCTTAAGCTGAGGGTAAATTTTCCATGCACGCAAAGTAAGCTGGCGTGCAACCTCGATTTCCTCAATGTCGAACAGCGTTATGTGGTCAGACATGTTTCGCAGCTTCAGCTTTCCGGTACCGCCTCCCACCTCTACGCAGGTTCCCTGTGAATTGAAAGAACGTCGGCACCATTAAGGCGAGAATAACAGGAGACAAATAGGTAACTACAGCAGGTGGAGTAGTGATGGCTTTTTGTAGCATGAAAGCAAATTCTTTAAGGCCACGAGAAAGAAGTCGCTGATGTATCCAATCCTTAATCTGTGCTGCTAGCTTGCAATCTGGAAGCCCAAGTGAATGATAATGCGCCTGTAGCAAGGGTCAAAAATATACAATCCACCGGTCAACTTATCCTTCTCGAAGTCTAAATTGCTTTTGTACCTGGATCCAGTCACGCATGGCGAGGCAGACCCGAGTTTGTATTTTTTTCGTGACGGTTTCCTCAGTCTGCAATGGCACCTCAAATCTATAGTAATAAAATGATAAGAAATTCGGTTGCCAAAATAGTGCTTGATCAAACCTTTCCAGTAGCTTGGAGAGCAGAAGTTCTTGGGTGCAAAATGATTGGTAGGTCATTATAAATGCCTGATATTATAAAATAACGCATTTAGTACACCAAAGACTCGAGTAATATCAAAGGAAACTGCTACCTCATCAAATGCTTTGTACAGGCCGTGCTCTGAAGTGAGGTGTGCGACAAGCTTGTTTATAGTGCCTGCTCGCACGTTTGTGCGGTCTTCATCCTCATAAATAACATATTCTTCACCTGCTGGCTCCTCCCACAGGCTAAGGCATCTTTCCGCTTTGACCCAAACACATTAATCAATCGAATTTGAACATACTGTATTGAAAAAAAACCCCTAAATTAAAAGGGAGATTGAACTTACAGGGTTCAGATGTCTCGGGCTTATACTCTTCTCTCTAGTATGGTTGACAGATTTTATGAAAGATTGACCAGAAAATTGGCTAATAATAAAAAAAAACTGGAAGCTTACCTCTCCTACTACTAAAGTAGCGTGAAAAGACACTTGCTGATCCTTTAAAGAGGTTGCAGGGTTGAGTAGGAGATCGGGATTTGAGCGTCTTCGGATGTAAAGTGAGTAGTCTTTTGCACACAAGCCAGTCTTACGGCATATATGGCCCAAAACAGCTTCTGCAGTATCAGAAAATTGCACTCGGAACTGTCTAGCTCGATACGGAAAGGGAGAAGGAATGAATAGATTAATTAATTTCTTTTAGGGCCGAGAGATAGAGGGAAATAAATTACTGTTCGTTTCCAGAAGGCAGGATCACAGAGATCCTTTTTGGTCTTAGCTTGAGCTCCACTCGGTTTACCTGGAGTAATGTGCAAGGCATTTAGTTACATGGAAAGGCCATAGCATGTACAAGAATTTTACCTTAATACCTTGGTGGGCGTAATCAGACAGAGTCTTCGATGTTTTGAGCCACAAACCTTTGGAAGCGGAGGCGCAAGGTAAAAGGCGAAGGCCGTAGCGGTGAGAGGTATAAGGCTGGGCGTTGGGCAGGAGCCGGTGAATAAGGCCAGTAAGCACATCAGCAATTGGCTGTTCAGGATTAAACTCAATCTCTTCTTCTGCCGCGCCAGTACCGGCACCCGCTAGAGACACTTTCACCCTCCATGATTTCCTGCGCACTTCAACCGCCTCTGTGTTCTGCCCCACTATTACTCTTCGATATTCCGCTAACCGTCGCATATCCTCTAACCAAAGGCCTTCATTCTCTCCTCCACTTTCTAATTTGCTCTCCATTTTGCGGAGCTCTTTCGCTGATCCTCGCCTTGAAACTACAGCATCAGGGATAAAGAGCCCGTATTCTTCAGGATCAGCTAGGGATTGTGTTTCTGTTGAAGCTGCTAGTCGAGAGACTATTAGAGCCAGGGCAGACACAACAGTCACGTTAGGATCCACCTCCACAAGTACTGTAGGGAATACATTGTGACTGTTAAAGTCTGCCAACTTTGCTCGCAGGGTCCATGGCTTCATTTTAAGCTCGCATATAATTTCTGCAATGTCCTGTATCTTGTCATACGAGCAGACGGGTTTTGAAAGTTCATCAAGCCAAATGCCACTAGCCAAATGATATAACCCATATAAACTTGCTTCCTACATATGATTCGCTCAGTAACGGATGACAAAAAAAAAAAAAGGTTGAGCAAGGATGTTTGAAGGAAAATGTACTACCTCTGAATGAGGAAGAGGATAGTCGTTTAGAATGATGCGAAGAACGCTATCAACTGTAGTTGTTAACTGAAGAGTAACTAGAGCTACCTGACCCGAATAACCTACAATCGCCCTAAGCACCTGTCCTTCTTTGCGCTCTGTTTCTTCTTCCTTTGTGTTCTGCAGAACACAACATTCAGAAAAGTAGATGCTATTTACAGAAGAATGGTTAAACCTGTAAGAGCTTTTGCTTCTCATGTCTAGAAAGCATTTCTTCAAAGTCATCTTCAAGATCCTCTTCAAAAATATCAAGTTGTATATGCAGCAGCTCCGAATCATATAGTCGTAATTTCTAAAGAAACAAAGAACTTTAGGGTGGAACTCTCATGTGAAGCAGCGGAATAAACACGTCATACTTCAATAAGTTGGATAATGCCCATCTGAACGAATTCACGACGAATTGATAACCGTGTCTCCAAATTCTCCTCCTCTCCGATAAGACCATTTATAATCTCCACGGCGCTGACCTGCCAATTTGCCAAGATAAAGAATGTTTAGAAAAGCTCTTCTATGATGGGCAAGGGAAACAAACGCACAATAGCACTGACATCGGTTGTATTGTTTATAAGAGGTTCCATGAGTTTGGAGAAGCGCGATAAAGTAGAATCCGATGGATGAATGACTTTACTATAGTTATTAAATGCCTATAATATTATGAGAGAAAAATTAAATTGTCTCTTGAATAATAAAGCCAGAGAAGGGTTATACCTCGTGAACAAGGCGATGTCCAACATAATGGACACTTAGCACTGTAGCTAAGACCTCCAGCGCTAGACTCTGTGCACACAACAATAGATCAGCTCATTTTCTAGTCATAATGAAAGCTCTTTCGAAAAATAAAAATCTCACCTGCAGCTCTAGGTTATTGATAACAAGACAGAGTGCGACACAATTAACACTATCGCCTGTTGTCAGAACAGTGCGCAGCGACAGCTGTATATGAAACTTTGTAAATTGCAGGTCCAATAGAAGAAATGGGGAAACGTACAGACAGTAAAATTTTAAGGATTCTAAGGGCGCAAGCCAACACCAAATGATCTTCAGGGGCAGTGCGTAGTTTTGCAGAAGTATTTCCAATGAGTGTCACCTATAAACCACTCTCTCACTTGTAGTTAGGACTGAAACGTTAGTTATTGGGTGTTTTACTTTGCGTACAAGATTTTCTATGCCACCAGATTCTACGAAGAGAGAAATCCAAGGGCCAGGCTGAGATCCTAAAGCTTGCTCTACACCTATTCTCTCCCAATAAAAAGCATGAGATTACTTCTTATGGAGATAAAGAGTATAAAGATTGTAATTAAGGCAATAATCTTGCCTTCGATATCTCTCAGTGAGGGTCTGCCCTTGAGAGTGATTGCACACTCATGAGGTTCCAAATTGGGGCCGCGGCCTTTCGCTGACTTGCCCAAGCGTGAGTCTTTCTACGTTCGTAGGAATATAATTTGTGACAGGTAAATAAAGGTGGAACCGTTATAATAACTGAGGGCATCAAACTGTACAAGCATGTCTAGCGTGCTTCCTTTGTACTGAGTGAGTAACTTCCATTTCTGGTTGGGTGGAAGCTTCTTGAGAGTCTCCTGTCTTCTTAACGAGAAATCTTGTTGGGTCTATTTTTCGATTCCATAGTAGATGAATGGAATTAGAGTATGTTAAGTATATAACAGTTCATAACGTACCAGCATGCGTTCAAAAGTATATTTGAACTTGGAATAAGAAGGAATATCCTCCTTGTCCTTGTCGTCCTTGTCCTTGTGTTTAAAGGACATTTAGCAGAGTTAAGGTGTATCGGTCGTCAAGATATGTGAGAGGGAGCAAAGAGCAGAAAGGAAACCTTTTCTCTTTCCTGCTCCTTTTCTTGATCGTCAGAGCGGAGTGGAGAAGCGATAATTTCTGGATTGTTCGTGGAGAGATCTGAGCTACATGTACCGATACGCATGCGTCTCTTATTTTCAACAAATTTCTATTGACACAAAAACAAATCATTAATCTTATCAGGTTATTCAACGCAAGAGAAAAAGGAGGAAGATACTTTGATCTCATCATCTGGGGACTCTACTGTAGCCGGTGCTGAGAGAGTTGTAGTGATAAGCCATTTGTTTGCAATGTAATCAGGGAATAGTATTACATACCAGATAAAGACCGGAATTTGTCGTTAGCAAGTGACATAGTACGGTTCTTCAGGTGAGAACGTTGCTCTGAGACCTTGCTATTTTGCGTGCTGATATCAGAAGCAGAAAGGTAGTTCAAAAGGCCATCATTGTCTGATTGAGAAATTAACGGATTTGGGTTGCACATTCCTCTGATAGTGCTACCACTTGGTTTGCTAGAAAAATATTAGCCCGCCAGTTATAAGAAGACAGAAAAGGAAAAAAGGGGGTTCGATCGCCTCAAAACAAGACGAGAATGAAACCTTAGCTCAGTCTTGGGAATAGGTCTTCGAGGCGAAAGGGGTCCTGCAGGGCCATGCGATCTTGTGGAGGCGCGGATGGTTGCAGATGTAGAACTTGATGCTTCCACAGCTGGGGGTAGAAGTCCAAGCGCCCCCTTACTGCGTATTATCTATAACCTATTTTAGTATTTTTAATCAAAGCAAGTGAAGGGCGAGGCTCACTTCTTGTACACTTTCTGGAAGCGGATTAGAGTCAAGAGATAGGCGCAAAAGCTGCTTCATGCTAAGCAACTCGTCAGGAACCTCCTTGAGCCTACAATGGCCCACATGGCGAGCCTCAGTGCGAGTGAATGCATCTTCACAAAACAATTTAAAAAGAGTACCGGTTGTGGTGTAAAATGAGAACAACTAGATTTTCAAGGCGAGAGAAGCCCTTTGGTAGCGATGACAGCCTATTGTACTCCCCATATAGCTTACGCAGTGAGACGCAATTTACAAAACTTGCTGGCAGTTCTTGAAGTTCGTTCTCTTGCAGGCACACCTGAACAAAGAATGGTATCTTTACTTAATAACATTCGAGGCACACCAACAAGAAAGGATACCTCTGTGAGATTTATCAAGTGCCCAACGGTGGCAGGCAACTCATGAATCAAGTTGTCGTGAAGTTTAAGTGTTTTGAGCTGTGATAGTCCACCAATCTCTTCCGGCAGATTCGAGAGTCTAACATAGGTAAGAAAGAGGCTTAGGAACACGCTGGCGTATGATATGTTGAAGGCTTTACTTGTTGTGTTGCATGTTGAGTGACGTAAGGGCCGTAAGAAGGCCAATAGAAGGCGGAATAGCAAGCAGCTGATTTTCAGAGACGTCCAAATTAATCAAGCGTGAGCATTTCCCTAATTCGCTCGGCAATACTGATATTGAATTGTGTCGCAGGACCAGTTGCTCTAGAGCAGTCAAGGCTGAAATATGCTAGACAACATTGGCAGGGACAGGATATCAGAGGGAAAGGGTTAGTCCGAGCAGATCCCAGCACTGTTTGTGCAGATACATGGGCAGCAAGCAAGGAACTAGAGGAGAAGAGGTATTTGGACAACAAACAAGCTGGGAGGAGGGGAGGGGCAGTTGTTACCTCTTTTGTCAACTCATGGATTTTATTGTCACTCACATCGAGCGCTGTGAGTGAAGCTAGCTGGCACACGGACGAGGGGAAACTGATAAAGCTATTCTTGGAGAGATTCAGAGCCCTCAGATGTTTTAGTCGGTGCAAGTCCTTAGGAAACTCTGCGAGGGTGTTAGAGGAAAGGTCCAGAGTCTCTAGGCCTTGTATGTCCAACAACTGGATCGGGAAGCTTGTGAACTTATTTTGGGCAAGGTAAAGCTCTTTGAGGTTTTTCATGGGATAAAATGATGGCAAAGTGCTGAGTTGGTTGTCTTCACAGTTTAAAACCACCAGAGTACTGATATCCACAATTTCGGGGGGTAGTTTCTTTAATTTACATGACTTGGCTTCAAGAAGCGTCAGACTGGGCAGCCTTTTTGTTAAATCTTCTATTGCAGAAACAATTTCCTTGTCTTTGCCTTTAAGCTTGACAACAATAAGCTCAGATCCGCCATTTGCTTCAGCTTGTTCAATCAAGTTTGAAAGTTGTGAGCCCATGACGTGATTGTTATTTCTTTTCAAGCCTCTCTGTTGCGCCTTCAACAGAAGTGGTTTGATGTGATGATGTGTAAATTTCCAAGTTGTTGCTGTTGTTGTTTATTGTGGGGGCTCTTTGTGGTGGTTGTTTCTTTCTTTCTTTCGTTGTTGTTTGGTTTTTTTGGTTTTTTAGGTTTTTCCTTTTCCCCCTAGCCCGTGCCAGGGGTTTTTTCCAGGATTCGAGATTCGGAATAGATCCCCCCACCCCCCGCCCCCACAGCCAGCTTAGCCCTTTTGGGCGCCACCGCCGTACTGCAGCTTTCTGCCTCTGGCCAGGTCCATTCGCGCCTGCTCCAGAGCCTTTTCGAGCTTGAGGATCTCTATCTGCTTCTCCATCTCAGCTTTGGCCGTGTTGGATAATTGGAAGCGCCTACTCATCTGATGTTCCTCACGAGCCTGCTCGGCAGCAGCACGAGCAGCATCAACTAGTTGAGAGGTGGCTGCAGCAACTGCCTTAGCTGCCCCTGAAAGCTTCTGCTGGGACTGGCTTGAAGGGTCACCTTTGGCTCTTGAGGCAGCCACGAGTTGAGCAGTGGCTGCAGCAACTGCCCGTGCTGATGCAACCAGGCGCTCCTCCTCCGCCTTGCCTTGGGTAGCGTCGTTAGCACTTTTAACCAGCATCTGGGTAGTAGCTGCTACGTGCTGGGCAGCTGAGATGAGGCCATTGGCCCACTGCGGGTCCTTACGATAAAGGTGTTTGGTCTTAGGGTTTCCTGTTGTGCACACAATCATTATCATGGCCAGGCCAGCTCAGTCAAGCCAGATGGGTCTCATTGAGGACATATGATGATATATGGATATATGGATATGATATGATCGTACCCAGTTTGGCGACGCGGTCCTTTTGCGCAGTGTGAGCGGATTTGACCAAGGCAGCTGTGGCTTGTGCAATTGCCCTGGCAGCTTCTACAATAGCATCCGTGAGCTCCCCTTCCTGGCCAATATCTCCAATTACTGCTTTCTTGGGCCTGTTGTTGTTGTTGTTGCAACAACAGACGTAAGCACAAAGAACGTCTTTTTCTTCTAATTAAGAATGGCAGGCAAAAAAAGGCAAAAAAAAAAAAAAGGAAGTAAAAGCAAAACTAACTTGTTGGCAAGAGAAACGGGCCGCGTTCTCGATAACCTGGGCGCACGCTGAAAGTTCCTTCTCTGCCAGTTGGTCCAGATCTTCTGCGGTGTCCTCCTCCAGAGTGAGGCCTTCTCCTCCTGGCAGAAGGTTGGCTGCTGTCACCACTTCCTGCAGCCTGTCAGCGCAGTCGCGAGCAGTCTGGGAGACCTTGGCCTGTGCCTGAAGCGTTTTGTTCTTGCTTCCTGCTTTGCACGCATCCAACAGCCTGCAAGTTGCCTCAGCAGCTCCCTAAAAAAGGTGATGGATCACCAGAGGTAAATAAATAAATAAATAAATCGGATATCTAATGAAGAAGAAAAAAAGTGGGATTCACTCTTTTTTTTTCATGTTTTTTTTTTGGTACCTTGGTGGCTTGAGCTAACTGAATCTGCACTTGGGGCTTGTCAGCTAGCGAGGATGCACCCTTGGAACTGCGCAAAAGACTTCTGAGGGATTCGCTGGCAGATGAGCAGGCACGAACCAGCTCGTCCTGAGTGGTACTGCTCGCCACAACCAGCTCACCTGTGGCAGCAGCCAGAGCTCTTGCTGCCTTTACAACGTCGGGAGCATCTGCCGCTGGCTCTCCACGGAAAGACGCATGATCGAAAATGGCCATGAGCTCTGAGATGGCAGCTTTGGCCTTGTCAATCTCCATAATTCCCCTTGCTGATTCTGTCGCGGCAGTTTTGGCCACCCCTGAGTGGTGCAATTGCAATTGTTGTTGTTGTTGTTGGTTAGTTCAGGCATTTGTGGAGCTAGAATTGGCTGACAGATAAACATACCAATAAGAGAAATTACTGAAGAGCTGACATTGGACTCAGCTTCTTGGACCATCTGAAGGAGTGTGTGATCCTTTGTTTTATCCTGTGCTTCCTTACCCATTGAAATCAAGTTCTGAGCATGGCTTTCTACTGTCTTACATGCATCAACAAGGAGCTGGTTTGTGGTCTTGTCTCCACTTAGCGCTCCCAGCGCCTTGGTACACTCCGCAAGTTTTCCTCCCAGCTCACCTATGCTTTTAGCTCCGGCTCCAAGCTGCTCTTGGGTGCCCCTAAAAGAACAAAAAAATGTGTGAGGCCTCAGGCAGTGTCAGGAAGTGAAGAGGTAACAAAGCGACTTTTTTGGCCCTGTATTATTGTTATTACTTTGTGGCAGCCACAAACTGGCGGGAGGCCTCTTGCAAGGCTTGAGCGGTGTTCAATAGTCCATTGTGAGAAGCTTCATATGTAAGCCCAGGAGCCAGCTCCTCAGCGTCCATCTGGCCAGCTGCACTAAATAAAGCACAGGCATCCAAGTCGGCAATGACTCTGCCTAATACCTGTCACATTCCAAATAAAGGAGAAACCTATCTTTTTAAAAAAATGGCCACTGATGTTGTAAATGGTAAATACGAAGTGTTTACATGGACTGCATCTTCGCACTCTCTTTCCCCTGTAGCTCCAGCATAGCAAGCATCAAGGAGCTGAGTGATGGAGGAGGTAACTCCTGCGTAGGCTGCATTGAGATCCTTTTGTATACCTTTGTTCTTAGGATCATTGGCTATGGCCTGTTACAAGTTATTGTATATCTTTAGTGGGACCATATGTTTACAATTTCTTGAGATCAGGTTACAAGGTACCTTAATTAACATCAACAATCTCTGTATACCTCCACTCACATCTTTCACCGAAGTCATAAGGCCAATTCTGGCCTGTGCATCACCAGTGGAAACAACAGCTTCTTTAGTACATGTGACTAGCGCAGGCAATTTGGTAGCTATCATTCGTGCACCAGCCCCAACCTCGTCGACATTCACTCTAGCGCTGTTGACCACATCAGACACAACTGAACAAACCAGCCCGAGATGGCCCTGTTAGAGTCTTGTGTGAAAGAAGGAAACAAGGGGATCTAGGAATCCTAAACCTTTGACCAGCTCTTGACAGTGAAGCTTAACCTCAGTCTTACAGTGTCTGTAAGACTTGGCAGCGCGGAGAGTGCCTCCTGCACGTTCAAGGGCCCTTAAGGTGTTTTGAATGGTATCAAGGGCAGACTCCAGTTCACGGACAGCTGTGGGTTCTGAGGTAGCTGATTTTACCAGCTTATCCAGTGCCTTTTCCGCTTCGCCGAGTTTGTATGGTACTTCCTCAGCTGCTTCTGATGATCCTGTAGCTGAGTTTCTCACAGAGCTAAGTAATGCAAGTATACAATCAGAGAGACTCTTGGCTGCAGCCAGAAGAGATTGTTGAGTATCCTTGTTTGTTGTTGTAGCGGCAGCCGCTTTGATCACGGCAACTAGAGGACCTATACAGCTCTTGATGCTAATTGCTGCACGTGCCTGCTCTTGCGGATTGGTATTGGAGAGACTGCGCAAATGAACTCCCAGATCCTGAGAAAGGCTGGCCAACTCTTGGCGACACTCAGAGTGGGTTTTGTGGAATCCGGCGTCCAGTTGTCCAAATGTGGCTGCAATAGACGCAGAGTCAATGTCGGCCAGAGCTGCTTCAACCTCTGCTATGGCCTCGTCACATTGTTTAACTCCCACAGAAAGGCCTCCAGCAGAGTGAAGGACAGCTTGGATTGCAACCGGAAGAGCTTTAGCGGCGGATGCCAGCTTGTACTGCAGTGCATTGTCTCTTGGGTTTGAGTTGACGGAACCAGAAGCTTCAACAAGCTTGGCCAAGTTATCAGTCATGGCTCTAGCAGCAACAAGGAGGGCTTCACCGGTTGGGTCACCTGCTGAGGATACTGCAGATTTGAGATCTCGTAGGGCCGAACGAGTAGCATCTATATGGGCTTGATGCAAAGAAAGCTTGGCTGCCTGCGCCAGAGCAGTTGCTGTACTGGCCAACTGTTCTGTAACCAATATGGTGTTACGTCTTTGGTTGTTGTCTTTGGTGGATGATGCCGCCAACTTAGCCTAAACCATAACCAAGCACAAATTTTCCACATTAGTATGCATCGTTATCATTTTCAAATTGAAGCTACAAATGGTTTTACCTGCTTGACAATTGCAGATGCCGCTATGGTTACTTGTTTGGCCGCTGTGATTCCTATTTTACGGTTACCATTAGAGATCACGGCAGCCTGAAGAGCTTCGACCATCTTCCGTATAGGTCCCTCTAATTCCATTGGAAGTGCTCCCACAGAGAAGGACTCTGTTGCCGTACGTGCAGCTGCCACTATGACATCGGCCATCTCACACGCCCTCACAGAAAATGCTCCTAAGTTCTCTGGTGCTGATCTGAACTTTCCACAGAACATGTTAGTAAATGTTTTTATCTATTTTTACACCCATTCATGTAAGAATTGTGAATAACCTGGCAGATATAAGAATATTAGCACAAATCTCTCCCAGACTCTTGCACGCTTCTTGAAGTTGCTGGAGGGAGCGAGATTCATAATGACCTCCGAACTCCAGCTTATCAATAGCTTGGGCTAATATACGGCTAGCTTCTCTCATCTCCTTCTGGCCAGGCTGGGCAGTGCTCAGGGTTTCTAACAGTTTTTGCATGGTCTACGCACCACATGGTGCCGAAGTGGTTAACAATTCCAAGTCAAAAGTGAGAGAAGG
>MRZZ01000328.1:0-16436 GCA_002025285.1 Acanthamoeba comandoni | reverse complement strand
CTAATTGGGATTTCCTTTCTCTCAGGATTACTCACCTGAGCCATCTGGTGAACTCTATGTGACAACAGACTTCACCTCCACACAACCCACTGATCTGTTTGTCTCCTTTTCGGTGGAAGTCATCCAGAGCCCTGTTTTAAAATCAAATGCAACTGTGGAGATATTGATGGATGCCTCCATGCCTCAGCAATTCTTTACCATTTCTCCTGAGCTCAGCTCTGACACTCCTCATTCCATTCTGTTGTATTCAAGTGATGACCATTCTCTCATTTCTTCCTACTTCGATGAGATGTCTATTGGATGCGATAGACCAACGTTTGTGGATCTGAGGACAGTCAATTCCACTTCGTTTGAGATAAGATTGCCCACTTTTCCTTCAAATGAGACAAATTACATCACTTTACGATTGAAAGAGATCAAGTCAAACTCATCTTTAGACCATCTTTCCTTCTTTCTTGCCATCACAGCCAATGACACGGAACAGATCAGTCCCTCTCCGTTTCTTCTTCCCTCTGCTCATCCTACTCTAGCTCCCTTCCCATCAGAGAGTAACTGGACGCTGA
The DNA here is from genome assembly GCA_002025285.1 of Acanthamoeba comandoni. Classification (NCBI taxonomy): domain Eukaryota; phylum Discosea; order Longamoebia; family Acanthamoebidae; genus Acanthamoeba; species Acanthamoeba comandoni. Next base: position 15,873 of record MRZZ01000328.1, on the reverse strand, counting down.
TCTCTTCCTCTCTTTCCCCATCTCCATCTCCATCTGTTTCTCTTTCTCTAACACCACTTCCTTCATCTATCCCTTCTATTTCTCCCTCTCCATCTCGATCTCCTTCACCATCCAGTTCTCCTTCTCTGTATGTTTTATTCTCTCCAACACCTCTCCCTTCCCCTTCCCCCTCGCCTTCTGTATCTTCTCTCTTGCCCTCTCCATCTCCATTCAATCCTTACTTCAACAAAACTGAAGGAAAGATCATAACGTACAATAATAGCCTGAATTCTATGATGCTCACTCTAGAGAATTCACTGCCGTTTGCAGCACTGACGCTTTCGACTTGGATTGAAAACGTCACCATTGACAACAGCTATGATAATAGTAGCTTTCAACAGCATAGCATTGCTACAGCCCAAGCTAAGACACTTTTTGGAAACAAGAATAAGCTAGACTTCGAGCCTGGTGGTCGGGTCGCAAAGAGCAGATATATTGAAACCTTTGGGCCTTGTGCACTGGTAATTATTCATTCCCTTGTGCCATTCTTGTTCAAACATCTGCTAATTTCTTTGGTTTTGTGAGCAGAAGCAAATGGGTTCCAATGTGAGCAGATACGTTCTTTCTTCGGTCATACAAGTAAACTCAGAGGCAGACATTGATTATATCTTCGAAGCAGAGCTCCTTGCAACAGAAATTCATGCCAATCAATCAACAAATGTTCCCATCCACACAACACAATATCTAACCTTGAATACAAGCCTGGACTTTCAACTTTCCATCACCATTACAGCAAAGGACCAAACAACTCCGATATCCAAGCGTTTCAACAAGATCAAGTTGGGCTGTGATGATAATAGTGCCATTGACCTCAGTGGTGTATCTAAGACATCGTGGACAAAGAACACAACGACGTCATCAACCTTGTTTATCACGCTGGAGAGCAACGGAGAGGTGCCATCGGCGCCTGACTTTGAGATTAGCATAAAGGCCTTCAAAAAAGCTGCAGCTGGTGATGGAAGTGGTGCTAATGACGATGATGATGACGATGATGAAGAGCTAAACGGCTGGCAAATTACATTGATTGTGTTGGCCTCTTTGTTTGGAGCAGTCGCAGCTGTGGGGGCCGTGGCCTTGATGCTTCGGCAGTCCAAGAGAAGGGACTATGTCACAATCAATTGAACACAGCAGTTCCTCAGTCAGCTCTTTCTCTTTCTTCTCTCTTTCTCTCTCTCTCTCTCTGTATGTGTGTGGCGTGTTTGGTGTTCTATTGTTTGTGTTTTGGATAGTTGCATGGTTATTGTTGTTCTCTGTTGAGAATTCTAGCATCAAAGCATTAACAAAAGACTTTTTCAAAGCTTGAGACCATCTCCTGTTCTCTTTTTGGCAACACACACCCACCAGTACCTGGTGTCAACCAGACAAATTCTTCCTTTTTTGTTTGTTGTTCCGTGTGGCCTAGTTCCTTGCCTTCACCTTTAAGGTGGCCCACCTTGTCTCTTCTTTTTGGCACATGTAATACTGTTTGTTGTTGTTGGCAGCCAAGAGAGAAGAGAGGAGAGGAGAGAGAGATTGCCCCAGATGAGCAGCCTCCAAGAACAGCTGGAGAAGGAGAAACGGGAGCACGAGAAGGTGAGGCTCCTGCTCCTGGAGAAGAACTCACAAATCGAAGAGCTCAAGAAGCTCATCAACAGCTTCATGAAGGCTACGGACCTGGACTTGGGCAATCTTCAAGCAGGCATCTGCTTGCCCTCCTCCACCACACCACCACCAAATTCCTGCAACTTCCTGGAACCTTCTTCAAACAGTCCGCCACTACGAGGTGATGCAGAACTTACCAAAGTCACCAATTATGCATCCCCCCCACCTGTTGAACATGAAACAAAAGGAACAGCACCAATAGAAGAAGAAAATGAAGAAGAAACATCAGTGGAGTCCCTGAATGCTTCGTTTTGTGGAAGTTGGGTGCAAGGCCAGACAGCTGGAGGCTGCCTCAACTCCAAGCTGTGGAGAATGAATCCTCAGTACTTCCTCACAGTAAGGGAACCTACAAGCGTGCAGATCATGCTTGCCCAACAGCAAAGCAACGCCATTGGGTTTTATGTGTTCCATAACGAAGGTCCTCTCCCCTTCCCTTTTACATAATGCTTAGCTCTCTCCTCTTCTTCATGATGAAAAGTTCTTTTGTTATTGTGCCTCATGTCACTCATATCACTTGATGGTCCTTTTGCTTAAACACAAAACAGGAACAGGCAGGAGGCTCTTAACGTCTCACTCTTCACTCCTAACCAAATCAGCCTTTGCTGTCCAGTCATCAGGTCAGCATTCCTCTAGCCCTCCTTGTTTGGTACCATATTGCTCTTTACTTGCTTCTATGCTTACAAGATTGTCTTTGTTGTTTAGTGTCTATAAAAGTTGATCTAAAAGCCACAGATCAGCCTTATGTTATAGTTCCATGTACTTTTGAGCCCCATAAGGTAAATCCTCACTGTGATGAAACTAAACTGATTATGCCTTACACAACTTTTTCTAAATACAGGAAGGGACTTATTCTTTGAACGTGACCGCAGAAGATAATCCTATTATCTTGGAATCTGATGCTAATATGAAGAGAAAATGGCCTTTCCACCACAATGTGAAGGTATAACATGCTTCTCTCTCTCTCTCTCTCTCTCGTTGTGTTCTGTCTTGCTGCACGTTTCAGCTGTTAATACAGCTGTCAAATAACATTTAGGGTGAATGGAAAGGAAAAACAGCAGGAGGGTGCAAAAATTACGCATCATTTTACAGCAATCCTCAATACTTGTTGACTATCTCAGAGAACGATACACTGGCATTTATGCTTTTGCAACTGAGTGAAACAATAGATTTTGATGCGTTGGGAATTTATCTTTGCAAAGCTGATGATTCTACAGGAGGTACATTTCACAACGAGCAGTTGCTCCAGAAAATATAACACATTTATGCTTTCATCCTTTAAAGGTATGGTCAATAAGAAACTGGCCACAGTAGCCAACAGCGCCATTATTAAAAAATCTGCTTTTGAAAGCTCTGAAGAAGGTACTTCTCCTTCTAAATCAAGTAATTTTACACTGCTAAAATCTATTTCTCACAACATGCACAAAGCTTCTTTGTGGACGCAACTGCAGGCTGGCCAGTATGTGGTATTTGTTTGTACTTTTGACCCCAAATGGGAGGCGACCTTTGATCTCTCCCTATTCTCAGACAAAAACGTCCATCTGAGGGCTTTAGGAGATGCAGATGCCATAGTTATTGAGGTAGCTAAGAAAGAGCACTTTCTTTCCATTTGATCTTCCTTTGAACTTACAACTATTCGTGTGTAAACAAAAACAGAGTTCCTGGCAGGAGCACACTGCCGGCGGTTGCATGTAATTTGCTCTCTGTTTTTCCTCCTCTGGTTTTTTAGTTAATTTTTTTCTTTGCTGTTTGAAGGAATCATCCATCATGGCGCAACAACGTGCAATATGCATTAACAGTGACGCAAAAGATGATACTAACAATTAAGCTGGACCATCCGTCGCTCTCGTCCATAGGATTCTATGTGATGAGAAGCAAACAAGGTAACTTCTTTCCCAAGTCTGTGGTGAGTATATTTCTCAACTTTGGGTTTTGTCAAACAGGCAGAAGGCAGGTGAAACCAAAGACAAGTGACTTAATCTTCAAATCGGGCTTTTTTGTTGCAAGGGAAAGTACGTTTTGAGGTCTATTGATAAAGATTGGAAAAGGACTCATTTGTTTTCTATTGAATACCCAGTAACAAAAACGATAGAGCTAGAAGAAAGTGCAGATCCTTATATCATCATTCCATGCACTTTTGAACCAGATATTCAGGTTGAACAAAGAAAACCTCTTTCTTTTGTTGTCCTAACACAGTTATACATACTAATACATAGGGAGCTTACACATTGTCATTCTTTGGCTTGACGGAGTTCATCACTGTAAGGCCCATGAGCGACCAACTCTCCAAAGAGTATCTCACTGTAAGCTTTCCTCTTATTAGTAATCTGCTCTATGCTCTCTTATCCAAACCGAAATATGGTGCATTAGGGAGAATGGAATGGCCTTAGTGCAGGAGGCAGCATGAACAATGCCACATGGAGGAACAATCCACAGTTTCTGTTGACGGCTTGTTCAGATGACCAAATCACTATGTTGCTATCTCAACCATATCAGGTAGTAAATCATTTAGCAGTTTTTGCTTTGATAGCTTCACTTTGCTAAGAATATTTACCACAAATTGTTTGAATGTAGACACAACAGCCCACTGATTTAAAGAGCATTGGATTTTATGTGATAGAATTGGAAACAAATCAAGGTATGTTAAACCTTAAGACTGTGCTTATCCAATAAAAATGCTAAACATCTTCCACTTATATAGAAGAGTTGCATACCATATCTAACATTCAACCAAAGAATGTTGTAGCAAGAGCTAAATTTAGAAAACAAAAAGAAGGTACATACGTGTAGTTTGCTCAAAACACTTCCATTGCAATCTGCTGAAACTCCCATTTCTTCTTTGTCTTCTGCTGAGTAGTTGGGGATGATTTTAATGTTAAGGGTGGGAAACAGTATGTGATAATTCCATGCTGCTTCCATCCCAGTACTGAGAGCACATTTACTCTTACTGCTTACTCGCGGAGTCTGAACAATATATGTATCAAACCCATGCCTAGGCAGCCAGATTTCATTGTCTTTGTAAGTAATCTTGATAAGATGTACTTTTGACAAATTAAAACTTCAACAGCATTCTGTTGTATATAAATAATCTAAAAATTGCTTAAAAGGGTGAGTGGAACGAAACACAAAGTGGAGGATGCATGAACCATCCAACCTTTTTAAAAAACCCTCACATAGCCCTTAGCACTAGCAGGTTACTCAAAGCAATCAAATTTGTCAATCTTCACTTCTGGATTGCCTCACTAATGCACGTTTAAACCCCCAGAATGTGTGAAGTAACAATAGTGCTCGTTCAACAGTCTCTTCCAGTTACGCCTATAGGCTTATACATTACCAAGGGAGATGGTGAGCTTTAACATATATAGGGTATGTCTCTTTTGTTCTTTCATCTAATTCTATTTCATTTTTTATATTTAGAATGGGGTTTGCCTGTTGTCCAAAGCGCAGCAGATATTTTGGCCAAAACTCTCTTCCAGCCAGGGCCAGATAGTATGAATTCCCTTCCGTACTTACCATTACGTGCTTCTTTCTTTAACCCCTCTTTTGTATCGCAGCTGAGATTACCTTAACACTCCCTCCTTCTGAGACTCCATGGGTGGTAACTCCATGCACGTATAGCCCTGAGTTCTATGGAAAATTCTACCTGAAACTTTTTTGTAACCATAACGATGCTCCGTACATCCAATTCCAAGAGGTAATACTACAATCTGGCTGTTAAACCCTCCCTTACTATTACATATTGATAATTTCAACCCACCATTTCCCAAAAAGGTCGATTACACACCCTACATTGAGTACTTGAAGCAACAAACCGAGGAGAATGTTTATTTGCAAGATATGGTCTTCGAAGGAGAAAAACAAGCAACAGAGCAGAAGCAGGAACCAGAAGCAGGAGAGATTATTGCAGATGTTGAAAGCACAAAGGTGGAGAAAAGAGAGAACATTGAAGAAAATGTAGTGGAAGTAGAAAAGAGCATACAAGAGAAGAGCCAAAACTTGCTTGGAGAGAAACACAGCACACCAGTGAAGTGCCCTGGATGTGGAATTGTATTCGACCCTCTGACCCAAATAGTGAGGCATGGAGTGCTGCCCATTGTCACTCTTCCAGGTCAGGCCGTTGCCAGCGTTCAAAACCCTGCACCCGTAGCTGTCAGCGTGCCTGCTCCGCCCTTGCCTCCTCCTGCAACTCGTGCGGCTCCACTGCCTCCAAAGCCCCCTGTTGCTCCTCCACCTGTCATTAGCCCATTAAGCAAACACACGCCTGCGAACAAGATAGGCTCACCTCCAGGAAGAGGCGGTATGCAATCCCTTCTGAGTTCCATTGAGGCATTTAACTACTCCAGGCTGAGGTCAGCCCAGGACAGAAAGCTACCTCCACCTCCACCACCTACGCTACAAAACCCCTTTGTTTGCTTCGATATGGAAAAGATAGTGGCACGGAGAGCTGCCATGGAGCAAAGCGATGATGAAGATGATGAGTTTGATGGGGAGTGGGATGACTGACCATAACAACTATCCAACAAAGCTTTGTGGGTGTGGATCTTGAATAAAAATGAATAAAAATCAGTGTTGAAATATTTATTCCTTTTGATATTGTTGCTATGTGTTCTTTATACATGCCAAGGCATTACTGTGCAGATGTCTAGACAAATTGTTTACACAACAAATGTGTGATATTCTTTCCTTGCAAGCCCATAGAATCACTATTCTCTCAGATGCTGTTTTTTTTTTACACACAGCAACTTTTTGAGAAAATCCAATTTGACAAAACTAAAACACTGGTCCCTGCACCAACCTTGTTGTTTGATCATCTTTTCCAAAACTACAGACATAAAAAGGTCAATGTAAAATGAATAAAAAAGATTAGGGCGCCGCCCGGAATCGAACCTAAGCGAGAATTTTACCACTTAACTACGGCGCCTTCTTAAAGTTAAATCTTTGAAATCAATAGGTTTTCGAAGAAATTACACTAATTATTTATACAAATGATTTTAATAATAATAATTGCCAGCCTTTAATGCTGCATCCTGAGGCTGGTGTTACAATGAATGTGAATGAAAGGGCATCTTTGAGGTAAATTTTATGATGTCCAACTTCTTCAACACAAACAAAATGGTTAACTATGTTGTGTTTATGCTTGTTTGAATCACTCCTTTTAATCTTATTACTACATATCCTTTCATCGTTTTACGGCCGGAAATCGTGATTTATGTATTTTGAATTTTTATTGGATGAAATTTACTTACAGAATTTTGATAGGCGGAAAGTTGGACGGAAAAGGCAATGATGATAAATAACATGTTGCGTCGATTTATTGTAATAAAGTTGGGATGATGGAATCAGCAACTGACCATTCTTTGCACTTCTTCTCTGTGAGAAAGGAGTCAGAAAAGTACCATTGTGTGGATAAGTGAAGGAAGAAGCAAAGGTGTTCTTTCTTTTTCCAAACTACCACAACAGCGCAGAGTTTTGCTTTCCACACAATTCCCTTCTTCTTCATCATCTTATAGAAAATGGTGAACAGATTCAATTTTGCCTATGTTATTATCTCTGCCTCATTCTTGTTGCTGCTCTTTGTGGCTCCAACTCTGCAAACATCCTTTTCATTTGTGACTCTCTTTGATGTTTCCCTTACAGCAAACAGCAACGCCTCTGTTTCTGTTGGTGATTCGATCACCCCAACAAACACCTCCCTCAGATTCCCCGTCCTTCAGATTTCAAGCACCATCAAGAATCTGACGGCGCCAGCTGGCCAGGTCTTCAGCATTGGACAAACATATGAAGCTGAGGCTGTTCTGGCTCCACATGCTGACAAAGAGCTTGTCTTTGATGACAAGGTGGCTTCCATCGTTTCTACTGCAGAGCAGTTCAAATCTGCCACTCTTGGAGTTGCTGTTGGGGCCTGTGAGCTGCAGGTAAACAACGTTAAAACCTTCTTCAATGCCAATTCCCTTCATTCAACAAACACAAACCATTTTTAAAAGATCTTCTTCTCCCTGTTTTGATTAATAATAATAACTCTCAACTTACACCATTCAACAACAACAACAACATAGAACCTTGTGGATGTCTACGAAGAACTGGACGCCCTCATTGTAAACGATTACCTGACTTCCAACGTGTCTCTGTCCTTCCAGCTTGAGCTCAGTGCAACCCTGAGCGAGGCCCTAGAGGTGAAGAAAGGTGGCTCCAACGGATTCTCATCTGGCGCAGGCACGTTCTACTATGCCATTTCCTCTGAAGATCTGGATGTTGATGATGATGACGACGACAAAGTCGTGGTCACCCTGGCAGCCCAAGATACAACTGTGAAGCTGAATGAGCACTTCGAGTCGGTGAGAATTGGATGCCATGCGCCCGTCTCCCTGTCGGGAGTGAACGCCTCCTCTATCATCTTGATTGCAGACAAGCCCAAGGGAGATCTGTACCTCACATTCCACGGCCTTGCAGGAAGCGCTCCAGCCAAGTTTGCATTCTCTGTCAAAACAGCGCCGAGTGATGACGGTGGCAGTGATGACGATGATGACGGCCTGAAGGGCTGGCAGATAGGCTTGATCGTGATCGGATGCGTGGCGTTCGTCCTGCTCGTGGCCTTCATCGTTGGAGGAATCATCTACTGGAACAAGAGAAGAGGATATGAAACGCTGGAGAGCTCTGCATTCGCTTGAAGTGTATGTGGTGTGTGTTCTGTTAATAATAGTAATAATCACGAGTGGTAGTGGTAGTAGTAAAATAAATAACAATTGTCTTCATTTCCATCAAAGATGTCTAACATCCCTTCTTGATTTTGTTGTCTATGTGCATGTGGGAGCAGGGCAGATTGTGTCGTATCATGTCATGTCTTGTAAAATCTCCAGTAGGCATCTTCTGTGCTTCCTCCCTGTTTGCTGCTATCACTGCTGCTCACAGCTGCCTGGGTTCTGCTGTTCTCATGGTGCAGTAACCACGAGAAATTCCCTGGCTGCACCTTTGGGCTCTGCTCTCCTCGTATCAAAAAGCCTTCATAACGTTCATGATGATGGTGATGATGGTGTTCCTTTCCTTCTCTTTCCATTTGGTCTGGTTTTGCTTCCTTCCTGGCATCCACAGCCGTGCTTACAGTGCTTGAAGCTGTTCTGCTTAGACCTGCCACTCCAAAAGTCACACGGTCATCCACATCTCCTCTCACTCTCTTTTCAATTCTTCCTTCCATTTCCATGTGCCTCTTTCCAAGCTCGCTTGTCTTTTCCACCACAGAACTTAAACTCAATGCATTATTGCTCTTACCATTCTGCGTTCTAGCATGATGATACGAATTCTGGTATTCAAAGCTCTTGATTACCAGGATAGAGCCAGCAGCCTCTCCATTCTCATAGAATATCTGAGCCGTAGTAGAAACCTTGACCAGCTGGCCGTCTCTAGCGATGAAAATACTGTCCATAGGTATTTCTGGGCTCAACTGTGAGGAAGAGTTCTGAAGGGCAAATGGAAAAAAACGGCTCATCGTTCCATAATCGGGAATCAAAATGTTATAAAGATTGTACCCCATCAACTCATTCTGTATGCATGTTTAAGTGTATAGTAAAGGTGCAAAAAAAGGTGTCAGTGGTGCTTGATGTCGTATCATGTGAGAAGGAAGCACGTACGGGGGTATATTTGATAATGGTGCAAAATGGTTCATTCGCATAAACAACAACAGGGCGATTCTTATCCATGGCTTCCCAAAAGTGCGTTTTGAAACTGTAGGAACTACTTTTTCTAATGATGGCAAATGGTTTCCTCAAATCATCAAGCGCAAGTTGTGAGCTGTCAGTGACGAGGGTGCTCAATATTGGGATATGGCTGAGAATGTCATTCTTTGTATTGGAATGAAGAATAGGAGGGCTGGGTGCAGAGAGAGGAGGGTAAAAAGGCGTTGTAGGAGGGCTCTGTAAATGAGTGTTCAAAGTGTTGAGCTTCTTTTCCAACATATTATACTGGTCCTCTTGATCATCCTGATATTTCTTTAGTTCACTGACTTCTTGCTGCAGCATGGTTTGCTCGCATTTCATGTCATGCATCACACTTTTCAATTCCCTAACTTGTTCCAAGAGAAGAGCTGCAACTGAACTGAGCATTGAGTCTTGTGCTGCATCAGACTCCTCATCATTGTCCGACCCATCTGCTGGCATTCCGCTGTCTGTGCTTACAGTTGTGTCTGCTATTTTTGGGTCCAGGTTTCGCTTCCCTGTAGCCGTTGTGTTGGCATCTGTATTTCGTTCTGTAGCTGGATTGATGGTGGTATTTACAAGGGGGGGTCTTTGATCAGCTTTCAAATGAACAGATGTTCTGTTGCCTGTGGGCTTAAAAGTGGGGCTGCTGTATAGTCCAGTTTGTATTGGTGAACGTAGGTGGCCAAAGGCGGTGGGAGGTATTAGGGGGGACGGGAAGCTCCCCAGAGGCGTCGCATGGGCAGGCTTTGTGCCTGAAGCAGGAAGTGCGCCTGTGCATGTTGGTCAGAAGAAAAGAAAGACAACACAATTCGAGAAAAGTCAGAGCACAGAACATATTGCTTGAGGGAGGGAGGGTTAAGAACAAGATGAGCTCGAGAGAAGAGTGAGGGCATTTGAGGGGGGGGGGGCAAGGCAATGGCTGACCTCCTTCACGTGCTGAGTGGCCCTTTGGTCGCTGGTTGGGCAGGGCCACGGCAGGGGCGGGGCTCTTAATGGCAGAAGTATCAGGAACAGGGGCTGCAGAAGAAGAAGAGGAAGAAGAGGCAGGGGAAGCATCATCCTTTGTGGTGCTGGGTGGTGTGGAGTGCTGTTTCTTGGGCCTGCCTCTCTTCTTTGCTGCCTCTGTGTCAATGCACTCGTCGGGTTTGCCCAGGGCGACGCATCTGGAGCAGGGGCGCACTCTGTTGCATGCTGTGTGAGCTTTTCTACATGGCACGCATGCACGCGGGGCTCTATGCATGGATCACACAAAAAAAGAAAAATCAAGGGGGGCTTCTCCTCCAAATTCTTGCAATCTTGTTATTCGATTGAAAAAAAAAGCCTTTGCCACTTTAATTGCACAATTTTCCTCCAATAGTTTGATTCTTAGAAATTTGGATCTAACGGATAACGTGCGTTGGATTTGCTTTGATTTATAATTTGTTTGAATAAAATTAAGGCAACAGATCTGTTGCAAAAGATATCTATTGGTACTTCATATTCCGAGAAAAACGTATGAAAAATATTGGCTTAATTTTACGAAATTTAATTGGGAGGAAAGAAGGTCGGGATTCCGAGAATTGGTTGCTGCAAAGCAACAACAGATCTGAATCTCGTCTCCTCAGAGAAACTCAAAACTCAGCGCATTGTTCCGAGAATTTCCTTTTAAGTTAAAAGAAAACTCAAACCTCAATTCTCAACATCACACGTCGTAACACAGATCTCCCATTGGTCCGTCCTTAAACAATTAATTAATCTTTAATCCAATGAAAATCAAAAGATGATTATTAAGTGTGGAGTTCATTCCGCAGAAAGGCAATTGAAGCTTTGAAAGGAATGGCAGGAGTCCGAAGAACTCTCTGATGCCTTTCTCCGCGGTAGCTTCGCTTGGGGGGCGGGGTTGTGCGGTTGTTCTCTCATTATTTTTGTTTATAATTACCTCCCCCCCCCTATTCTTCTTCTTCCGTACACACGCCACCACACGCACCACCGCTGCCACCACTTTAGACCTCGCACGAACTGTTCCACGTCTTGGAACACTTTGCTATTTGGCAGACACACACGCGCTCTCCTGTGGAACTCTTCTTCCCCTTGTATGTGTTGGAATTTGAAAAAGAAACCACAACCTATAACGAAGAATAATAATATTCACTTGGCAGCTTTTTGAATGCGAAGTTGAAGAAGACGAAATTGTACATCTACTAGCTACTTCTTCTTCTTCTTCTTCTTGGCTTCCAGCTTCTGAGGACGAAAAATAAAAGGAGGGAAGCTTTGATTTTCCAAGATTTTATGGAATAGAAGAAACAAAAAACCATGGCTAGCGACACTGACGTCCCCAAACCTGATCCTCAGGAGAGGAAAAAAATGGTTTCGTACATGTAAGTCGTTTTTGTGTGACCCTGAATCTCTTTACTTTTTGCAAGCCTTCCTTCTTCTTAATTCAACGCATTTCTGATCTTTTATTTAATGTTCTGGCCGATTTAATTATTTTTTTTTTTTTTACTTCCTTTCAGATTGACACAGCTTAAGAAAAAGCTGGCGGCGCCCCAAGCCCCAGAGCCTTCAGCACGGCTACTCACTGGGCTCAGCGTGCGCCTGGAGAACGATGCCTTCGATCGTAGTTCCAATAGGATAGAGTACTATCACTTTGTAATGAACAAGCTCACCAACATACGACCTGCTGGCCAGCAGTCCCAGCAGCAGCAACAGCATCAGCATCAGCAGCATCAGCAGCAGCGCCCTGTCGCAGCAGCCAACTACATGCCTATTAACCCCCTACAGCCGCTCGCTCCGGCTAGTCCCCAAGCAGCCTTGGCCGCTGCACTCAATGTAAGTTGACACAACTTTGTTCTGAACGCGTTTCCATTCCATTGCTGTAATTTCGTCCTTTTTCCATTCCAACCCTTCAATGTGTTCAATTCCCATTTTCCAGAGGCATTATTTGGCTCTTTACCAACAGCAGCGACAGTTGGCCGGATATCAGCTCCGCGGTGCACTCCCGCAACAGCCACTACCAGCAGGCGCATTCAGGTATGTCAATCACAAGAGCTTTCTTTTGTTTGTGCACATTATTTATGTAACACATTCACTTCTTTAGGCCTGCACAGAGTCAATACCCAAACACTGCCTTTCCCGCTCAGCCTGTGGGGGTACCATATCCTTCGCAACATTTTGCTCTCCCATTGACTCGCTCCGCTGAGGCGCAAAGCCAGCAGCAACCAATACCTCAGCGTCACAACTATATGCAACAACAGCTGCTGCAGTCAATCAAGTCTCACATCTTGAATCCTGCAACCAATCAACAAGCAGCCTCTGCTGATGCGTATTACCCTCTGCGTTCCTCAGCAGACAACTTACACTGCCCCCAGCCCGAATTCCCGTTACACGATTCTCCCTCGCCTCCGACAGCTGCCAATTCCTCCACCGCTTCCTCTCCAAGCAGCTCACCGCCCCACAGGGATTCTCTCTATGTTCCACAACTATCTGACCCTTCGGCCCCATCGGCATACCCCTTTCCTCAATCCCCACAGGCTCCTACTTTCAGCCACCCTCAAGTCTTTTCGTTGTCGTCCGCTCCAGCAGACAATTCTTCGGGAATATGTTCTGCTCCTCCAACCCCAACCAGCTCATTCTTCAACTTCAATTCAGCACTGTTCGAGCAGGACCCGAGCTTGTCGATGGATTCCTTCACTGCTCTCCTTGGCGAAGAGCATCTGGGAACTTCAGAGGCACAAGCCGCCGCCGCCGCAGCAGCCGCAGCCGCTGCGGCAGCGCTCAACCAAAGCCAGAATTTCGAGTTCAACACCGCATGCATGGACATGTTCTTGGCAGGTGAGAATTACAACAACAACCCACCAGTTTTTGCTCCTCAAGATGGTGCAGCGAACAGGGACGCCCTCTCCAGCCAAAAAAGAAAATCCATGGACACTGGGCTCGACCAGAACGTCAACAACAACAACCTTACAACAATAAAAAGCAGTACCCACCCAGCTGGCAGTTCCTCTGACTTAGTAGTTTACGGCAAGAAGGCCACGACCAGGTTTCAAAAGTTCCCCAAACTAATGCCACAGAACCACAGCGCCCAGAAGGAGAAAATGATGGGCATCAAGTGGACCATCTCGAGTCAACAGGACATAAAGATCAAAGAAGAAGAAAGGAAGGGCAAGAGGAGGAAGTTTTGCTCCCAGTAATCGGCCCCCGATGACAACTGTTGGCTGGGCTCTCACTCTCTTCACTCTTTTTGTTTTTGTTTTTGTTTTGTTTTCACCACCAAAACTTGAGGGGCTGAATGGGTTTTTTTTTTGTATTGTTTTGTTTATTGTTTCGTGTTGTTGTTTTGTTTTATGTTTTGTGTGCGAGATGATGATGATGATGATATACAACACAAGAGTGAGGAGAGTGAGAGCCCAGCCAACATACATTTGTGTGTGTGTATGCACTTTGGTTGTACACACACACACCACCACCCAAGCAACTTTTAACCTTTTTCTCTCTCAATGTTTTTATTTTTATATCTTGTTTGTTTGTCTTGTTGAGAGAAATGTTTGTTTGTATGTTTGCTTGCTTGTTGAAACTAATAAATAAATTGTGCAGCCCCAGCTCAACGTTGGTTCCCTTATATAACTGCAGCTTTTGCTAAAAAAAGAGAAGAGGAGAAGTGAAGCTTCCCTTCATTGCTGCCTTTGGGGTTTGCCTTTTGGCACCATTGTTTGAAAGGTTGGCCACTTTTCACAGGGGACATATTTGAAGAAAGGAAGCTCTGACCCTTTCCAAGTCTCAAGATGGCCCTTTGCTATGAAAGTTCCAAGTGTTGGGGGAAGAAGAAGGCATTTGCTCAGCGACTTCTTTGTTTTCACTTTTTGTTCAAGTTGGATTGTTCTGACAACAATTACTTTTTGGTGGGAAAAAAAGGATACAAACATTTTATTATTTTTGTTGAACAGAATATAGAATAGAAACAAAACAATACAACAACCAGAAGAAGGCTCACTTTAGTAGTAGACCTCTTCAAAGAGCTCGTTGTGAGATCTCTCGTGGTGGGCATGGATCTTGTGTTCAGTCCAGTGGGCACCCAAGTACTTGTTGTGATGGAACACTCTGAAGGCCACGCGGCCGCCATGATGCTCCAAGTGGAACTTGGTGTTGTGGTGATGGTGCTCGTGGGTCAGATAGACCTGGTGGCCATCGATGGCCACATACTGGCCATGGGCGGTCTTGATCTCGACGATGTCATCATGAAGGTGCTTGATGTGGAAGAGGCCATGGTCGCCATGGGTGTGGTGTTCGAGGCGGAGGGCGCCATGCTCAGCGACGAGGTGCTTGCCATGAATCTTGAGGGCCACTTTGCTGCATCCTGTGTAGTGGCCAAAGCCATGGGGTGGCGCATGGACACTGTAGGTGGTGGTGTACACAGTGGTTTGTACAGGGGGTGCTGTGTCGAATCCGCCAGGTCCACCGTAACCAAAGGATGGAGGGGCCACTGCTGGTGCGTTAAAGCCAATTCCTATTGAAGGTGCATTAAATCCAATCGAAGGTGGATTGAAGCCAATCGAGGGTGGATTAAAGCCAATTCCAAATTCGACGTGGCCTGGAGGGTGGTGGTGGTGTTCATGATGGCCGTGATGATGATGGCCATGGTGGTGTTCATGATGGCCATGGTGGTGACCGTGGTGGCCGTGATGGTGGTGGTGCATTTTGTTGCTGCTGCAGAAAGCTGGACGAGTTTGTTGTTGTGGTGGTTGTTTGCAAACCAAATACAAAAGTTTTGTATTTGTTGTGGAGGGAGTTGGTCGTGGACAATACTAGTGGAGAAAGAGTCTGCGGGCCCAATTCCAGCACACAGGTGTGGCACACCACCCCCGACTCTGTTATTCGCTCAATTTCCTGGACAGTGAGCAACCCCCATAAAGCCGCAAAGGAATGAAGTGTCACTCCGAAACAACCAATAAAAATCAAGCACGGATCAGGCAGTTTGAAATCATCAAACTACAACTTTGTAAACAAGGATCAATTGATAACTCCAATGCTGACATCAGAATTAACAATAAAGATGAAGTTAGAATGGGTGAAAGAACTAACATTGAAAAGGATGCTGTTAGGATAGATGTAGGCTCTTGGCCTTGATTTAGTCTCTGAGTTGTACTTTTCTTTTATAATACTTTGTAAAAATAAAGCTTATATAGTTTTACTATTACTTTTTTTTAAATCTCATCTTTTGCTTTGACTTCAAAAAGCCCTTGTAAAAATAACTTATAGCAAAATTGATAGCAATCTATAAGAGCTGTGAAGATTTGATGTATCACAAAAAAAACAAAGATCACTACAATAGTGCACCACATAAAACAACAGCATTAGGTAAACAAGTATGCATCCTTCACCAATAACTCTAAGCAATCATAAAAAAATATAAAATGTAACTCTCATCTTCATTTACTTTGGGTTGCAGCCTTCTTCATTATTCAAGGATAAGAATAGCCCACTATGCATGACAACAGAAGAGATTGTACAAATGAGCTTACATGATGTG
>MRZZ01000323.1:0-12304 GCA_002025285.1 Acanthamoeba comandoni | reverse complement strand
GGAGCGTAGAGCAGAGAGTCTTGCCGGGAGGGTCAGGCGGTTTGCCCAGGGCCGCGAGCATTTTCAACAAGCTGTAGATATACTGGCGCTTGAAGATAGGCGGAAGGCAACTTGCCACGGGTTCATCTGTGGCTGTTTGAGTTCTTGCTGTAGTTCCGATTTGCAAGTGATCAGGCACAAGACTCTGCCTTAATGAGTCGGTGCGGCCTCCATCGTCTGATCTCTGTTGAGGAGGAGGTATTGGAGGCGATACAGCGAGTGCGCTGTCGGGGCTGAGTGCTGGAGGAATATGTAAAAGCTGGGATGCGGAAAAAGAAAAATTGGTGCAAGATTGTGGCATTGGGGCTTCTGCAGTGGCCTTGCCTTGGCTGTTGCAGGGATGGGTTCCGCTGTCTGACCGTAAGCCGGAAGAGTGCTGCTTTGGTTTCCATTCAAATCGACGATTCTGTGGCACAGCTTCTGGTCTCGTAGTGCGGTACCCATTATTTGTGTGATGATATTTACGCTGCAGGCGCCAAGAAGGCGGCTGCGGCGCTGACTGCGGCGGCTTGAGGTGCTGCTGCTGCTGTAGGGCATTGCTGCTGAAGTGAAGCCTCTGCAAAGTAGTGCCTCTCCTCTCCCAATGATCTATATATGTAGCGATAGGAATACGACTTCCTTGACTTTCGCGAGAGTTTTGACGAATGGGAGGAGAGTTTAGAAGGAAGAGGCTCTTCGGCGGATAATACGGCGCAGGGTGTGGTTGCTGTGGCTCGAGTGGTTGTTGTAGCTCGAATGGGCTGCATTCGCGAGGAGATGGCACAAATGGGGGTATGCGGGATGGTGGGAATAATTGGCATCTGTGGAGGTGGTGGCGGAAGAGGGGAGCAGGGACGCAAGGAACGGCGCAAGGAACTGGGCAAGGAACTGAGCAGTAGTTGTAGTAGTCCGCTTGTACCGGAACCGCCCTCCTCGCTTCCTCCTCTTTCTCGATTCTCCCATACTCCATTACTGGATGATACCACTGCGGCGGATACACTTGAGGAGGAGCAGCAGGAATATTGCCACCCAGCGGGACAGGCAGGAACGCAGAACCCTCCATCGACGCAGACAACGTATTGTTGTTCAGTGCTAAAAAAACAGCACTGTTGTCGCCCCAGGATGAAGGAGGAGCAGTGGAAGGATTGGGACACTCGGTCGTGACAAAGCCGATGTTGGGGCGTTTGATGTTGTCGGTCCTGATGATGCTGCTGTTGATGCGGCAAGGAGGCGGATTTATAAGAAGGCTTTTCTTCCACCGAATTGAAAGTAGCTGCCACGGCTCCGCAATCAAAACATTGCCCTGGATCAGCTAGGACAGGGCCACGTTCTGCCGAGTATGGTTGAGGGGCCAAATGACAGAATGAGCCATCGATAGGGGCAGCGGAGGACAAGTGGGGATTAGCTTCGGT
The DNA here is from genome assembly GCA_002025285.1 of Acanthamoeba comandoni. Taxonomy (NCBI): domain Eukaryota; phylum Discosea; order Longamoebia; family Acanthamoebidae; genus Acanthamoeba; species Acanthamoeba comandoni. Next base: position 10,874 of record MRZZ01000323.1, on the reverse strand, counting down.
GACAATCACGCTTGGCTTATACCCGACCTTGCAAGTATCTGGGATGCTGATTCCGCTGTCTTGGCGTTCCGACACAACTGGTGACGTGACAAATGCACCACCTTCGTTGGAAGGTACCAAGGGAGAGCCTTCGATAGGCTTGGTCACTTGTTGCTGGATCCACACAGCCTGGATGCGCTTCTGTTCAGCTTCCCATTGCAACTGGTGGGCAGAGAAGGAGACAGGTGCTTGAACAGGTACGAAGATAGGCACATACACGGGAACGAACACTGGGGACTGGTTGTGGGCATCAAAGGCGTGCACGAACTCAGCGGAGGGCACTGAGAAACCAAAGTTTGTGGCGAAGCAGTAAGAAGAAAAGTCGAATTGCTGTTGGGGGTTCATAGTTGATGATTGATGCAGGTGGTGGTGTTTCACGAAGAAAGCAAAGTATGACAGTTGGCGAGTCGATCAGAAAAAGCTTGAAGATCACAAGAAATATATATCTCAGAGACGAGCACAATAAGTTATCTGGTGTGTTTGGCAAACAGAATTGATACAATAACTAAAACAGTTTTACTGAGAACCGAAATGCGAAAGTGTCACGAAGTAGTAGTAGCAGGTACTTTTTTTTTTTTTTGGGCGACGCAGGCGAAAAAGCGAGAAAGAGCAGGGCACAGCGCCCACACAAAATGCAGAAAAAAGTCAGGTCGACGAAAAATCAATTTCGCTGAATCTTTATTGTCACACTAATCCAATCCCACCACATCTCTGATTGTCCCTTCACCCCCTAATAACAACTTTTTGTTACAAAAGAAACAGAATGTAAAACTGTTTTAGGTTTGCAAGGAAAGTAGCAACTTGTTTCTTGTATAGCATGCTAAGCGCTTTGAAGTTGTTGGCAAGAGTTTAAATAGAACGATAAATAAAGTATAGAGATTACAATATTTGTGGCAACCATTGGGAGCCATTGTACCTGGATTATGGCACTTTTGGCAGTGGTTTTAAGTCTGACTGCATTGCCCTAACAATCCTGGTGATCATGCACCCTACAAATCACATCTCAAACTGTTTATACATTTAGGCAACATGAAAAAATTAATTTTCACAACAAGCACACCAGCACACATGCTTGGGAGTGCCATCAGTTTCAAAAAAAACTCTATAACTTCCCTCCCTGTTGTTCCAGCATCTACGCACGTAGAACGAAGAAAGTGGGCTGAGGTTGGAGATCAGAGAAATCGCCTGTGAAGCTTAGACATCAGCTCTTGAACAACGTTACGCCGCGGTATATTGGCCGAACTTGATTCGAGAGTGACTTGTGCTGAGTTGCGTATTTTTGCAAGTACTTGAGCCGAGCATCATGTCTTTGGCAAGACTCTCCAAAATCAACCTTAAGCAGGCCTTGCCACAAGCCTTCATACTGGGCTGCCTCATTGAATAACTTGCATACCTGGGGATGCAAGAAATGGAAGAGTAATGTCAGATGACACTGCAGTGAAGTAAACGTTACTCTGGGGTGAACTTACTTTAGAACATCTCAACAAGCTGATGGCATCCAAGAATTGAAAGATGTGGCCAACCAACTCGAACGGCAACACAGAAAAGTAGTTGAAAGTTGAAAATACTGGATCATATGAGCTTCTGTCTGCAATCATCTTTTTCAGTTGGTAGTTAGGTATCAACTCCTTGCTCAAAAGCCTGTTCCCTGTCACTGGAGATCTTCTGTGTTTTCTCAGCCATGCAGAGATGGCATCCCTTTCGTAAGTGTATCCATCTTGACACACCACAGGAAAGGAAAAGACCCTTCGCGTGAGCGGACAGAGCAAATGTAGCAGCTCTCGTTTGGTGATGCTCTGTGAGTGGTGATGGCTATAATTGTAAGTTCTTTGGGGGCTTGAGAAAGTGCTGGATTCTTGAAGAGGAATTGTGAAGCTTCCATTTCCTTCTGCTGTGCTGTGAATAGTCTGGGGCTCATCATTACTATAAAGCTCTTCATCTTCACTGGCAAATGGAATCACCACTCCACTGTCATCTTTCTCTTTCCCTTTTCTAGAACCGATTATTTCTTGGGATGAGCCTAAGGCTGTGCTTTGTCCAGGTGAGAGAAGAGATGACAGCCTTTGAATTTCAGCTTGTAATTGTTCAATGTATTTCGCTTGCTCTTCGCTCTTCTGAATAGATTCCGCAAGCAGAGCTTCTAACACTTCCACTGACCTTTCCTTGTTTACTTGAGGACGATTCTTAATATTGCTTGCCCTGTGATGAAATATCCACATGAGATAAAACAACCTGAGTGCTGCAAAAAGCCAACTGCTTCAAATAACCTGTAACCAAAGCGTAAAGTGGAGAGTGTCTCAAGTGAATTATAAATGCTTGGAGAGCAGTTGATGATTAGCGTTGTCTTGGCATTACCACCTAAACTAAACGAACAAGCAATTAGTTGATTTATAAAAAAAATATTATTCGACGAACATTCATTCACATATTTGAGTTGATTGATACCTGTTCTTTAACAATCGTGTCAACTTGCTGTCTCGATAAGGAATGTGGCGTCGCTTTGACTTGCCCTTATGGAAGCATTAAAAGAAAGAAAACTACAATCAGATCCAAACTGCTCACTAACAATAGCATGTTACCAATGACATACCTTTCTGATTTCGCCATCTTTCACCAAAGCCTCAATAATATTTCCTAAGGCTAGAAGAGATTGGTTTATTTTCTTGGCTTCATCAAGACGTGTGCCTCCAGCTTTCGTTTTTAAAACCTTTTCAGATCCTGCCAGGTCCACCAAATATAATTGAGATCTGGAAGTCACCTGTTGTGGTGTAAAACAGATGATGAGCCATCGAAGAAAAGAAGCATTTAGAAATATACTATGCAGAGGCCAACGTCAAACCCTTTGTATAGAGTCATATTTGCGTATTGTCACTAAAAAAATTGCATGGCTTCGTGAACTCTCTTCATTTGATTGTGAGACAGAGTTAAGGAAGTACCATAATAATAATAAGGGATGAAATGGATGGGGTAATGGTATAAATGAAACAGAAAAGGATATCAGTAGCACCAACAACGCGATTGCTTGCTCCAAGCTTCATTATTGAGAGTACTTCCTCGCTGCTGTATACTGGAACCTTCAAAAACAGACAACGATTAGCGTTTGAGCGTGGAGCAGTGCGCCAGAGAGCAATAGAGAGGTACTGAAACCAGAAACGTATTACATACATCTAAAGCACCTGTTACCATTAGTCCTTCGGAGCTCTGATCCATTATTGGCAATGAAATGTTTGGATCACTAGAAGGGCCTGTAAGGATAGATACATCTGGCTCAGATAAAATCTAAATTGTGGCACATCCAATGTACTCACTTAAGAGATCTCTGACTTTGTCCATGTAAACTTCYAAGTAGGACACGCTAACCCAAACTTGCACAGAGTCTGGTTCTTGGGATATGCGCTGGAAGATGTCCTCCATGACTCTTGGTATGATGCCCTTCAAGCCTTGGTCGAACCCTTTCTTATGCAACAATGGGTCATCAATTCCTGGACCCTGCAAAAGAGTATACACTTAACACAAAGTAGCTACACGTATGATGAATTGGTATCATCATTGTACCTGCATAGTGTATGTCTTGCCAGAGCCAGTTTGTCCATATGCAATTTATTGTTGCACTGCATCCATTAAGTACATCTGTTAAATGTTAGGGGGGAATCCTCCTCTGGCTGATATCTGTTGAGAAACAGAAGAACATAAATGTTGATAACACTTACCATTGACCATAGGCCGTGCAGCATAATTATAAACTTCCTCTTGCTCTGAGTAATCACGAAACACTCTGCTGAATGAAAAAGGTAGTGGTTGCTTGAGTTTGTCGACCTGACAAGAATGAATACATCAGTTGGGGCTGTGCACGGTGAAGGGGCAGAACAACAGATCAAACCTGGAATAGAACTGTCTGCTGATCATCAGCAAAGGAAATGCAGTAGTCTTTTCCATCTGTGGAGGCAAGGGGGTGAGAGGTATGATATAATAAATCTTCAATCTTTTTAAAGTGCATAAATGGTGCAATGCTACCAAACCTTTTTCTATTTCCTCATCTGAATGAGGGCGAAAACGGCAAACGACCCTGATGTTCTCAACCAGATCTGTTTGCTCAGAATCTGCAGCTCCACTGCGAGAGGGAGATGAGGAACCAGGGCTCAGAGGATCTCTTTTCCTGCTTTTTGAAGATCTCTTCCCTGTAGAAGAAGAAGAGTAAGGTGAAGTGTCCATCATGTAAAGTAATGGTAACACAATTCAAATCTTTCCGTTTGCCTCACAAACAAACTTTACTTCGAATAACAAAATTCGGTGAACCAGGATATATGTTACATTTAGCAACGTTAATATTAAAATGTTGTTTAAACTTGAAAGAGAAAATAAACAGAATGGCCATGCAACAACTCTTTAGCTCAAACTCTCTTTGGTGTTTAACGAAAGATCATTGTAGTTGTGCACTCAACTCAAAGTACAGTAAGGCAACAAATAGTGATGTGTTTGACAATAATAACAAGGTGGGCAGAGGGGCCAGAGACATCTTATTTCCCTTGGTATTCATCTTTCCTCAGCCTGAGCAGTTCTTCTCTGGCTCTCTGTGTCTCCTTTTCCAGTTGCAAGATCTTTGTTTGGGCTTCTATCTCTCTGACTTGCTTAGATGTCAAATTGTATTTTCCCTCTTGTCTCTACAAAAGAGAGAGAAACAAATTAGGATAAAATTCTTGAGAGAAGCTCTTACAATGCACGGTTGTGCAGATGAGGGTTTCACCTGAGAAGAGGCAGAGGAAGGTCTTTCTGGTGCCAGCTGACTGGCAGCATGCTTGGCTGCTTCAACCAGCCTGGAAGTGGCTGTATTGATACTTCTGGCCGCTTCTTCGAGTGAATCTGTGCCTATCATCAAAAAAATGAGGGAAGGACCACGGTACAACTCGAAACCATGAACTTTGAAAAAAGTTGTACAGGGTTGTTACCTCTTCGTTCTCCCTTACCAGCTGGCTCTCTTGCCCTCCAGGCCGAGACCAGTTGAGCAGTAGATGCAGCTACGGATCTTGCTGAAGCTATAAGAGCCTCTTCTCCTGAAGACCCACCATTGGACACGTAAGAGTTGGCCGTGCTTACGAGGTGCTGTGTGCAGGCCACAACGTAGCGTGCAGCAGACACGAGTCCATTAATCCAGGCAGGATCGTTGTGGTAGACAGATCCCTTAGGCCTGGAGAGTGAACTATCTCTCTGGCTCTCTCCAGCAATCCGTAGCAGAGATGTTGCAGCTTTAGCAATAGCCTGTGTTTGTTCTAGTTAGTTTACAGGTGATCACTAAGGGGTGCCTCTCCAAGTTGTCCTTACCTGTGCCCCATCGAAAATAGAGTCAGATAGCAGTTCTTCCATCGTCACTCCTGTTTCATCATATGTTGGATTCCTTGGCTGCCTGCCTGGCCTAATGGCCAACTGACGAGTAATCTCCTCTAATGCTTTCGCTGCCTGAAGTAATTCCATGCTGGCCATCTCTTCTGTCTGCTCTACTTCACCACCTTCTCCTGTGCAGTACAAATCATTGGTATCCTGAATTTACGACTTCTAGTACAATGCATGGTACCTTGTACAAACATATTTCCAAGAGCAGCAGTTGCGCCCCGTGCAGCATCATACAGCCTATTCTGAGCAGACTCTGTTTGATCATAAGTTCCTTGTGGAGTACCAAGGCCGTAGAGATACTGAACTCCTCCCGGAAGTCCAGCACTTGCAGTTCCTGCTGCATAAGCTGACTGATAGTTGTATCCTGCTCCCATCTGGGAGGAAGGCTGGGATCCCAACGAACCTCCATATTGTGGATAGTAGATTGGCTGACCTGTTTGAGTATAGCCCACAATCTGCCCAGCAGAACCTCCTTCACTTTCATAGGAGTACTGGAGCTGTCTCGGAGACAATGCCAAAGGGGAGGCCCCTTGTATCCCATACTGAAGCTGCTGTTGCTGAGTAGACAGCGATTGAAGCATCACCCCTGCGTATGCTATTTAGTAGTGGTTTGGTTGTGGATGGTATATGGGGTGAAGGTTACCCTTTGGAGGATTGTTGGCCATTGAAGACTGCCCTTTCGAGGGAGTGTCATCAAATGAGATCAAAGATTCCCTGCATCATGTGCACATAATTATTAAGGTTGGAAGCAGGCTCTTGGAAATGGAAGTTAAGCAAGCATACACCAAAATCTTGAGGGCTTCACTCACCCAAAAGGACTGTCCGCATAGTTACGGTCTTCTTCTCCTTCGTCCCCGGAGCTGTACTCATCCAGACCGGAACCATCTTCCCTTTCCCTGCTAGAAGATCTCCCTCTGGGCTCAGTCCCTCTTTGCCCCCTTTGTCTCTCATTTAGCCTGGCCTCTTCCATCATATAACTGATCTCCTCTTCGTCGTAGTCATCTGTTAACTTGGAAAGAGAGGGGTCGGGCCCCAGCATTCCACAAGACTTCCACAAGCAATGCCTGATATCTCTCAGCCAGGATTCTTTGTGCTCTCTACTTTTGCCCCATAACATGAACCTTCTTTGCTTGGCTTTCGCCGCAGTGCCCTGTAGAAGAGGATTGTGACTATTCAATCCCTATACACCCTGGGAGGAAAGCCTCCCTCAAGAGAAAGATAAAACATTTGCAAGAATAAATTACCTTGTCAGGTACAAGTAATCTGAACTCATATGTGGGACTATCATTCATGCAGATAACCTTTATGCTGGGGCTGAAGTGAATCACTATCTGTAGATCAAACTTCTGGGCTCCCAGCCTCTTAGTCAGAAGAAGACAGTCCTCGAAGAGCCAGAAGTACCTGGGCTTCTTTGACATTGTGTTGGGGGAGAAGTATAGCAGCTCCCCATGTCTTACCAGTTGTCTGGGCCTCTGGATCAAAAACTTGGGTTTGGGTGCTATCATCTCATAGAGCTTCTCGGCATCTGTTGTGGGCTGTTGTTTTACAGGGGTGGATCTTTTGTCTTTGTACATTTTGAGGCTTTACAGTATCGTATGAGACAAATGATTAGAGTGACAGTTTCGGACTAATAACGTATCAGGGGCAGCTTTCTTTTCCTTCAACAAACTGGACTAAAAAAACAACTCCCCTAGCCTTGGTGTTTGGTAAAGGGACGCCAACACGTTTGCGCCTATCAATTGATTTTTATTTATTGTAATTTTCGAAGAAAACTTTCGAATTTCTTCGAAAATAATTTCAGATAAAATAATGTACTCTTGGGTTTATTATTGCGACCGTTACGTAATTACACAAAGCAGTGTGCGAAACATCTTGTGCTGTTCGTTGGCATTTCCAAGGCGTTGTGAAAGCATTGCAAAACTCAGAAGGAATTGGGAATTTGATCTTTCATTCATCTGTAAACAAACATTAGAAAGCCCCCCCCTAATATCTGAGAATGAGAGATGGTGCCTTTGAAATACGGCTGAAAGATGAATGCAATGATGATAATGGACTTGGCCAGCAACAGCAGGCTTTCTTACCAGAAGTGCAAAGTGAAGATAATACAACCTACGCTGTATGCAGCCCTGTGGTGGGCAATAGCTTGCAGTTGGTCATTATGAACCACGGAAGCTCGCCAGAAGCCCTCCCAAGTGAAGTTGAAGTCTTGTTGCAAGGCCAGGTAAATCTTCCAACATGCTTTTCTCATCTTTAAACAAATGCAAAAGCAAACTGCAAACTTTGTTTCCCTTCTTCGTGCACACAAGAAAAATGAGGTCAACCCTTTGTTGTGGCCCAATTCCCAAGTGGTCTTGAAGGGAATCATGTTGCCCCAACACCAGCCCATTGAAGTCGAAGTGAGATTCTACCAAGTCTTACGTTTGGCTGAAGTGAAGAATGACGCCTTGGAAGGTGGGCCTGTATTCTATCAAACAGAGAGAAATGCTGAACCTTTCAAGGTGATGAACATGTTTTATGTTGCTGAAAGAGCTCTGCAAGTGCAACAACCACTGCAAGCAGAAACGAACAAAAAGAAACGAGACCTTCAAACTCTCAATCATTCGCTGTCGCCACACCCTGTTGTGTCTACTTCAAGGGTATGAGCATCCACCAGCGCTATTCAATTCTCTCTCTCTCTCTCTCTCTCTCGCTGCTTATGGCTATCCATCTCCCTTCACAATTTGTGATGAAAAATTGTTAATCTCCTGCTGTAGGATCTCTCTCCAAAGAGACAGCGAATTTCTCGTGAAAGCGAGCTTGATAGACTGTCAGAGGAACATCTGGCGTATATCTTTTCTTATCTGGATGATGATTTAGGCTGGCTAGACCTTTTTAGCCTTTCTTCCGTATGCCGCCGCTTCCGGGACGTGTGCTTCGGATCTGCGTATTCTTCACTATTGTGGTCAAGCCTAAGCAGATTTGATTTCAGTATTGCAGCGAACCTTGCTTCACTGCGCCATATCGAAAGTGTGCTTCGTAGATGCATAGGTTAGTGCGCGCAAACTCTTCGCTATGAGTCGTGAGTCTCACTTTTCTTGTTCAAATGTTTTGTCAGACATAACTGAGAATAGCGCTGCAGATAACACTGTGCAATCATTTCGGAACAAGGAGGAACAAGGAAAGATTAAAGCGCTTAACCTTTCAAAATGCTGCCTCTTATCATCAACAGATTTGCAGCACATCGTTAATATGTGCAGTCATTCTTTAGAAGCACTAGTCCTGGCAGAGCTCGACGCCTTAAGGGACTGCTCTTTTTTGAAATCCGTTTATGGCAAATGCAAAAATCTCAAGTCCTTGGAAGTATTTTTGTGTGATCTTTCTGATGAAGGAGCCAACAATTTGGAGTTTTCACCAGTCAGCACCTCCCTTACACAATTATCATTGCACAAGTGCGCCCCGCCAGAGGAGAGTTTAACTCAATTTATTTTTGCTATGCCCAATTTACAATCTCTCGATTTGTGGGGTAAGTGTTGTTGAGTCTCACTTTAAAATAGAGTCTTAAATTGACCATTGAGTTTTCTTATAGGCTGTAATGTCTCTGATGCGATGATAGACCTAATATCACAACAGTACAAGGGCTTAACGAAACTATCGCTATCAGAGAATCTGATCACAGATGATTCACTTGCACTCATAGGAAGCGAATCATTCCCGCATCTTTCTTCACTTGTACTCAGAAGATGCAGTAATTTAAGCCCAACAGGAATTAGCAACATGATAGAGTCATTGGGAAGGGGAAACTCGTTGCAGTCACTTGATTTATGGGGCACTAGCTTGGATGATCAGGTTGCTGATAAAATTGCACAGTCTTTACCAAACTTGAACACTTTGTTGATCGGAGAGACACTTATTTCTGATGCGGGACTAACAAGCCTAGCAGGTACACTGTGCTTTGGCAATGCATAATAATCATCTAATCAGTTCTATTTGAGTGACTTATAATTAAGATACTTAATTTAAATAGGATCATGCACCAAATTAGAAGAAATTAGTCTACGCAGATGTATTGATATTACAGATTTGGGACTCATTGAACTGCTTTCCACTAACACCGGCCTCACTAGACTTGATCTGTGGGTAAAACTATGTTTGTTGCCCTTCATTTTAAAATTAATTGGCTAAATATACAACTGCGCCCAGGGTGTGCGACAAATTGGAGATGGTGCAGTGCAAATGATAAGCAAACGCTGCCCTGGGCTAAAATATTTAGATCTGTGTGAGTGTGCTATTACTGACAGAGGTCTCGTTGATCTGGCTAATGGTAGGTCACCGCTTCTTTGCTCGATTATCTTTCACATAAGATACTCATCATCTATTTGTTTTTGGTTTGTTAAAGGCTGCTGTAGTATTGAAGAGCTTTCTCTTCGCCGTTGCACTGATATAACTGACTCTGGTAATACGAATGCATTTCTTGCTGGTAATGAGCTTAGGGTGCTAATTATGTTTCACAAACAAAGGGTTACTTGCTCTGGCTCAACGCTGCCGCTCAGTAATTTCTCTGGAGTAAGTATTTCTGTTTGTTGATCTGCTGTTCATTTTGACTGGACATTTAATTGTAAAACTTTGTAGTCTATGGGAATGCATCCAGGTTACAGATAAAGGGATTGAGGCTGTAGCAAAGAGCATGAATCTACTAAAAAATTTGGTAACAACCAAAAAACAAAACAAATTATACCAATTACAAAGACTCATTTGTTCCCCTCTTGATCACTTAAGGTGTTGGCCGAGTGTCAGATTACAGAACAGTCAATGGCCTCGGTGGCTCAATACCTTCCGAAGCTAAATGAGCTGGTAGGTTTGTTTGTTGCAAATGTTAAGATATATATAATATTTAAGAAATCAATCCCAACAACAACAGGTTCTTAGAAGATGCAATCAAATAGATGATAAAGCGGTCTCAACGCTTTTGGAGGGATGGCAACAGGTACAGTCTGTTTTTTTATTATTATTTTGCTTTTTTTCCCATCAATTAACATCGAGATGTTGTTAACTGTTGTCACGACTCGAAGTCACGTAAACCGCGCAGGCTCGCTACTCTGGACTTAACAAATTGTCCTCTGATAACCCCAAATGCGCTTTCTGTGCTCAGTGGCAGCGCCTACGTTCCTCGCATGCTGCTGGTCAATGATTGCCCTCTCATTGATCAATGGCACATAGATAGCTTCATGGCCTCCATTCCATCCACCAAGACCCAGGTGCAATGGCTTCCCTACAGGTACACTGTTAACTTTTGTTGTTTGTTTTAAAAACAAAATCTCACTTGTTGTGCTGCTGACTAAATTCAAAAAAAAAATTTATGTTGTTTTTTTAAAAAAAAGGAAGAGCACATGTGCAGAGATAAATCAGTTGCTGGACACTTTAAGTTTTGAAGATGATCCTCAGCAGGTAATAAACACAAACTGTGACAA
>MRZZ01000312.1:0-10616 GCA_002025285.1 Acanthamoeba comandoni | reverse complement strand
TAGTCAAACCACAACAACACACAATTGGTATCCAAATAGGGGCGAGAGAAAAATGGGTTGATATATTGCCAAATAAATAAATAATAATAATAAAATTAATTGTGTTGTGGTTGCCCTCCTCTCTTTCTCTTTTTCTCTCTCTGTGGGTGTGTATGTGTGTGTCTCATCTTTTTCTTCTTGTTACGATCAATTAACACAGCTCAATCCTCAACCCGGCCATCATTATTCAATCTTGTCGTAGATGGGGGCAGCAGTGGGTTTTTCGGCGGGGGACCTGACGACGCGAGAGCGGAGCGTGAAGCGTGGGTTGAAGATAAAGTTGAAGAGCACCACCAAATACGAGTTGTGGGAGAGAAGCGCCTCGTAATAGGGCGAAGCCACCCGCTTCACCTCTGGCAGGTGCACCCACGGCACCGTAGGAAAGTCGTGGTGCTCGTTGTGATACCTACCATACACCGATCCACGACCACACGTCATTACTTTATAGCGCCAATCTCTTTTATAAAGGAGGTTTGGATGACCCACCCGATATTGAAAGAAACAAGATTCGCGCTTCCATAATAGGAGTAGGTCTCTTGCCAAGGATGAATGGCGTAGTGCTCAGCAACCTTTGTTGACAGAACGTAACAGGCATGGTATAAGTATATTAGAAAGGTATGGCTTGAATGGGTGGTTCCCTTAGCCAAGTTACCAAGAGATTCAACATAGAGAGGGGTGGTACTACTTACCCATCTGGCGCCAAGGGGATGGAGTCCAATCGAAAAGAGTGTGGAAACAAACAGGTACAGCATTGAGGTATAGGGCATGAAGTAAAAGACGATCAACGTGTAGAGAGAGCATGCAAAGATATTAAGGAAGAACCAAATGTCATAAAAAGCTGCCATGCCATATCTCTCCATTCGGAAAGATTGTATGAAGGGGAAGAAGAAGAGCCAAGTGGCCTTTCCTATGGATAATCAAAAGCAGGATGCGTTTTGGGTGGAATTAGTAGGAATAGGCAAGCAGAGATTACTGGATAGTAACATAATAACGCACCCAGAGGGGAATGGCCAAATATCTTATCTTCCAATGGAGAAGGCAGGTCAGGATCACCATAGGTTTCGTTGAGGTAGCCGTGGTGTTGTCTGTGAAAGCGCGCAAAGGAGATACCACCTGTTGTTTCAAAGGTCCAGAGTTAGGTGGACTGGACATTGCATGCAAACTTGCAGTTAAAGTCAAGGACAAAGTAACGTGCCTGGCCACAAATGTACGAGATCTGCAATGATTAAAAACACTTTGTTCAACGTTCTATCTTTAAATACGGCATCATGGCAGTAATCGTGAATGAGCACCTGTGTGGAACAAGAACATTGTTAATGGCCAAAAAGAGGGAATAGGGAGAGGGCTGTTCGCACCCAAAGCGAGTGGCAAAGGATGGCCCCAACTGTGTAGCCAGCAAGGAAGTTGAAGACATAGCTTTGCTCCCTTAACAGCCAAGCTATTAACGTCTGGCCCACCACTATGAGCACTGTGTAAACAGCGGACATAGGGTAGGGTTTTTGGTACTCCTAATAAACGAAGGAGTAAGAAAAGCATGGGAGCCAAAAGTAAGGACAGAAGTACCTTTATTTTTGGGAATTCCTTGGTAATTAGTTGCCTTCTGATGCGATGCATTTGAGGATTTGTCACGCGTGTGTAGTCAGGCGAGTAGTCAAGCTTTGAAAGGTCCAAATTTGATTCTACCTTTTTAAAATCTTGTTTTATGGTTCCAGAATTTTTACCGGCTCTCTTGTCTTCGATGATTTGTTGTTTCCCTGCGCTTCCATCGTCAATGAGCGAATAGGGCTCAAAATCGAGGCCAGTTGCCATGGCAGTGTTCGTTGTTTGATCAAACAGTCACCCGCTGTTTATTTTCCTAAAAGACCTTAGGCTTGATGAGATGGGAATGGCTTTGGGAAGGCAGAAACAGGGGCGGGGACCAATTTTTTGGGCCTGTTTTTTTTGGGGGGCTAAACTTTGTTCTTCTTCCTCTCTCAAATGCACAAATCAAGCAAAAAGCTTGCTAGCCTCCCCCCTCCCTAGTAATAGTTAATGGTCATTTCATCTGAGAATCAAATCGTGCGTTGGATTCGTCAGAAATTCCGCCATTTGGTCGAAAACGAATAATGTCGACTCCTGATATTCTCCGGCCCAATTATATAAATAATTCCTTATTTATTTTTTAAGGAATTATTAGTTAACATTAATAAATAATAATGATAATAATAATTTGAAGTTCATGGTACAAGGGAACTTGCTAGAGCCGTACTGTTGTTGTTGATGCTGGGTGGTTTGGGTGGAACTCGTTTTTTAAGAGAATCTTCGTTTTCCTTCCTGCTTACTCCAGAACCGCCCAGCATACTTTCAACTTCGCCTTTGAGTTGTGAAGAAAATTGGTAAGCCGCCACCGAATTGACACACAGTTTGACATTAACTGAGAGAGGTGGTCCATCTGTTTTTTTTTTCTTACCTTTATATACATGGTCCAGGTGAGATGTAGACTTGCACTTCCGCATTAGGGAATTACTACTGTACGAACTCCCAACACAAACAGGAACAGCATCAAGAGAAATCTCCAGATGATCCCCGCCGCTGCCCTTCTCTGCAGCACTTCTGACCTCATCTTCGTCAATCTTCTCCCCAAAAAACCTACTCAGTCTGTGATTTCGTCTCCTGGAGAATCCAGCGGAGTTGCCAGTTGGCGAAGTAATGACGCCGGTAGACTTTGAGTTGTCAACACAAGAAGCTACTGGCTCTTCTACTCTTTGGTCTTGCATCTGCAGATGGGAGACTGGAATTGGATCTGGTGTTTGTTCTTCTTTGCTTCTGCACATGCCAATTGTTAGAAGATTATCCAAGAGCAATGGCGGACATTCAAGGAAGTTGGAGGGAAGAGTAACCTTTGTAGCTGTTGATGTTCAGCTGAAACTCTTGTGTTGGCCACCTTTTGATGCCTTATTGTTGTGTTCATAGCTTGCTTTCGTGCTAAAATCATGACACCGGGAGTATAGAAAATAATAATATAAAAAAAGCTTTGGTGAGTTGTAATCTACAAGAAGGAAGGTGGTGGTAACTGCAAAATCACTTGCCTTCCTCTTCTTCTTGTGTAACTTTTACAATTCGTTCTCCAAATAATTTGTTTAACTTGTATGCCCTCACGTGAGCTGGTTGGCTACCAAACACCCAATATTAATAGAAGGAAATCTCAAATATCTTATTATCCTAGGATAAATGATTGAAGGGTAAGAACCTGGCGTACTGCGTGTTAACTGAGCTAGGATTCTGCAGACCCTCTTCAAAATCAACGTATTGCTCCCCTGTTTCAAGGAAGTTGGAAAGGATCAATTTCATTAAGACTCCTGGATTCTGTCCTTAAATGTTCAGCTGTACCAAAGAATTTATGCAAGCGTGCTGACCTCGCCTTGATGTCCCTTTCCTTGTTGACAAACTGTTGATTCCTCTGAACTCCTAGTTGGACATGTCAAAAGTGCAATCAGCCTAAGATGTTGGTGAACCCAAAGATCATGTCATTTCGCTGCACAATTTTACCCCCGTTATGTTCTTCCCCATGAACCTTTGGTACAACTTCGGTGACATTTTTACACTCCTCTTTGGTGTTCTTTTCCACCTCGGTATCTCGGTCTCCTCTCTTGCTTGCTCTCTGAGTTGCTGGACTGGTGGATGCTCTAAGGCGATGTGATCTCTTGTCTTTCTCCTTCTCCTTGCTACTGGAGGCCACCCCTGTTGCTTGGCCTTCTCCCACCTGCTCCCTTCTTATAGTATTCCTGTTTAACTCCAAGTCTTTTCTTGCTGAAAGTTCGCTTTCTGTACTTCGGACCAAGTTGTGGTCACCAGAAGAAAGTGTTGTTATTGAGCTTCCCTCGTTCAGGAGATCAGTGAGGAGCGTTTTATGCAAAATCTTTTCAGATAATCTCTTCTTGCTCTTTCTCTTCCACAACTTCGAATCCTCATCTCTACTTCTCGTTCTCGTGGAGAGTAGAGGAGAAGGAGAACGGGTCCGGGTAGAGAGAGGTGGTGTGCATGAAGAGTAAAGATTGGAAAGGTTGAGGTTTGGAGAGCTTTGACAGCTTGGAAATGATCCAATATGAAGCCGTGATGGTGGGGCTTTGATGGGGCGAGCTACAAATGGCGATGGCCTGGTAGGAATGGGTGCAACAGTAGAAGATGGAGGAGAAGAAGGAACAGAAGAACAGGATGAAGGCGCAATAGGGAGGTGGGTTGGAGTTGTCTGAGGAGATAAAGGAATAGCGCCAGAGTATTGCTTGTGACTCTCCACTTCGGCTTTCTTTTGTATTAGTTTCTGCTTTCTCTCCTGTGCTCTCTTCTTCTTTTGCGATCTGTAGTAATCTGCATCCTCTTCTCTCTCTGCCTCTTCTAGTATCTTCTTCCTTCGTTGCATCTGTTCCCAACTACGATTAAGAGTTTCATTTCTTATTAACTCCAAATATTGTAAGTGGAGCTGTGTTTCAACAATTTCAATGTCCCTCTGTTCTTGCAATCCAGATGACAATTCGTCCTCCACCCTATCCTCTTTCACATTGTGGGCCCTGTCAATCTCATGTTCAGTGCTTGGTTCAGTGAGATTGTTGAGATTGTTGTGTTCAGTGCTGTTTTCGTCTACAGTTTCTTCCCTCTCAGGTACCTGCCAGATTATGCCACTCTCACTGGATTCACTTCCAATACAACTCTGAGGCTCATTTTCTGTTACGGTCTGCTCTACGCTGAGGTTACTGGGGTGGGTTCTTTCCATTCCTACCTCTTCCTGTACATGACTTTTACATGGACTTAAGCTAATAGCTTCGTTCCCTTCCTGGTTGTCTGGGTTCGTAGTCCAAATTTCTGAGACAGTTGTCATTCTTGGTCCTTCGTTTTTGTCCTCATCACACATCTGGCTTTTAGAGATTTCTTGGTCATGGCGACCCGTTGGATAGTTTTCTTCACTTTGCCTGTGCTTCCACATCTCCTTAAGTTTCTCACAAAGAGAGAGGTGTTCTCCAAGAGCGTCTCTTTGCTCTGAAGGGGCATGCTCAGCCAGCCACCCTAGAATAGCCCCACTGTACAATTTCTCCATTTTTCTTTTTTTTCTGCCTTTTCTTGTTCTCCTTACTCTGTAGAGATTGTTCTTGCAGCTTCTCTTCTTTGTTAAATATATCCACAAGCACTCCAAGGGGAGACACATTGCCACCAGAACATTCTCTGGATCTTCCTTCTGCAGTGTACAGAGAGGAAATGAGGCAATTCCAGGCTTCTTCTGTGTTATATTGCTGCAGTTGTGATGCTGAAGCAGATGAAGCGTAGACCAAGAGACAACGAAGAATCAGAGGGGTGATGGAGTGGCAGTATGCAGGGCACTTCAAGTGAAGCAGCCCAACCACTCCTTGCACCATGGCAGGGGAGAGAACTGGACGTAAATTCAAAGAGGACCTTTTGCAGAGATTCCTCAGCATTCTGCTCACTACCTTTACAACCTGGTGATCCTCGTTGTACTCTTTTGTTTTCTCCTCTGCCTTACAGGACTCCAATGACTGATGATTACTGTTGTTGTTATCCAGGGTAAGCCTTCTCCCTCTTGTTATAATCTCAGAGAAAGCTCTCTCTCTGGCCTTTAAGTGCTTTTGCCCTGTGTTAGGAGGAGGTAGCGTTTCATCTCTTGGAGTGTTTGGTCTGGGGGTTTGAGGCTTTTGGTTGGATTCCTTCCTCTCTTCCTTCTGTTTCCCGCTGTCTCCCGCTACTGAATGCCACCAGCGAATGTTCTCTTCCACAGTGAAGCCTCTATGCCGCTTAGGTTTACTACAGGGGTTGTCCTTGTCTTCATTCACCCCATAGCTTTCCATCAAGAATCCCCCTCCCTCTTCCACAGGGAAGATGGCCTATTTCCCTACCCTTTTTATTCCTTCTTCACTTCTCTTCAGTTCACTAGAGTTTCCGTGTTCTTCAGTTAGTTGAAAAAGAAAACAACACCTGGGCGCCACCACCTTAGGATTTCATCCCTGAAAAAAGACATGGACAAGTCGCAGAGTTGGGAGCGAGGCTGTTGTGTTGTTTAAGTTTAGAGATTTGAACAAAAAAGGTAACGCTTCTGCCACATTCCTTCTAAAGGAATCAAACACACTGCAGCAGATGACGAGAAAACAACTGGCTGGTATAAACAAGTTGAACTTTGGAGATGAAGTATTTTTTCGAATAATAATAAATAACAAGTACTATACAACTAACAGCTGGTCAAGCTACATTTCTAATAGAGCTCTGGTTATCTCAAACATTCTTATCACGATCTTTGTTTACAACTGAATCAGAAGAAGGTGCATCTAGAGCGGCTGATTCTGAGTCTTGAAAAGATGAATTGGCAAAAATAGTTGTATTTGAGCCCCTTGGAGAAGATAGAGGCGGCTGTTCGTAGAAATTCTTCTTTAGGTCCCTCAGCTTCTCTCTCATCTTAAGGCGGGCCTCTGAATCTTCCTCCCAAGATCTCATGTTCATGGTTGAAGTGCCACCTCTGGGACTAGAGAGTCCTGTCATTCCGATGACCTCGCCCTCCGGAATTGGCTTGGTGATCTGGGCAGAGCTGGAACCGATACTAAAGCTCCTCTTCTTATCTGTTAAATCTGTGGGACAGCTGTTGGCTTTTGTTGTGAAGTGCAGATTGGATGCTGATTCAGCTCTACTTCTTTGCGACTGCCCAGCACTCCCAGGTCTAGAACACACAGAAGTATCAGCTGGAGCAATAACACTGTCAGGTGCATAGCAGGCTTTATCGTTAGTTGGTAAGTTCTCCATCTCTTCTGTTTCGTTGCATATGGGTGCCTTCTTGATATTGAGTTGTAGGTTGCTCCTCAAGCTGCCGATCCTAATGGGACTGTGGCCCTGAGTGCTCTTAGCAGAGGAACTGTTGTGAGAAGTAGAGCAATTTAACGTGCATATCTCTGTTTCACTGCCTGGTAAACTCTTTCCTTCATGACTGTTAGATCTTGGTCTTGTGAGGTCCGTTTCATTGGATTCTCTAGTAGTGTAGACCTGTTGGTCACTGTGTGACTTTTTCTCTGGATTAAGAAACCACTCTCCTTTCTCTTGAAGCCCTTTCACTTTGTATTCCTTATCTTCTTCATTCTCTTTGCCTTGTTTAATGTTGATTTTCATTTTCCACTTACTTAGGCTTCTGCTGCTGCATGCTTTGGCCTCCTTCTCCCCAGAAAGCCCTCCTACTTCGAAGCAAGATCTTGAGTAGAAGGACAACTTTCAAGAGTGTCAAGAACATTACCTTTGGAATCCTTGTCTCTAATTTCTTTATCTTTTGCCATGTTTGTTGTGTCTCTTTCTCTGTTGTGTCAAGCAGATAAGATATTAGTCGTCGTGGACTTCATGGTGTCAGTGATAACTACCAGCTTACCTTTCCTTGGCTATCTCTTCAGGAGTGAGCTTCTTCTTTATGAGAGCCTCAATCATGGGAATAGGTGTACCCTTTTTAGACTGTACATATCTTCGTGTACCGCTTTGCCCCACATCGTTGCATCTGGAGTTTATAGATTTGTGGTTGTAACCTGCAGATTCCTTCAAGGCAAGCTGCATAACAAGCTCTTCTTTATATGCATCTTCAAAGGCCTTCTTTGCCTTCTTTTTTTCTTGCTTCTCTCTGCATTGTGTGATCAAACATTAGCATTCGCTTCCCCCAAACACCTGGGTTAGGAGAAAGTGAATGTGCAACAGAACCTTTGCTTGACCTGGACCCGTCTAGTCTCTTGGCTTTTCCATTGCTCTCTATTCTCTTCTTCGTTCTCATCAACCACCCAATGATCCAGCCAATAGTTCTCGCCTGAGAGAGATATGACATCAGGCAAGTGGAGGGGACTGAGAGATGGACACTGAAGGGGGATGTACCTTCTGAAGAGGAATCCGAATCAGAGGAGGAGCTGGAAAAGTCGTGGAGGTCTAAGCTATCAGTGGACAGATACAGAGAGTGCTCATCGTCCTTCAGGCCAAACCTATTGTTCCCACCAACCAAGACAATCAGTTGTTGCCTGCCCCTCCAGATGAACATACATGTGAAGACCTTATGGAGCGAGGACTCATCACTGTCTTCTCCAAGAATTTGCTCATAGAAACTCTTGGACTCTTCATTTTTCTCTCATCAGTAGGAGTTCAGTTATTGTTTGTTGAGAGAGGTTTTTCTCAGCAACAGTGTGTCCCTTAAAATACAGCCATCTCCAATTCTTCCAAAAAAAGGAAAAGATAGAAAGAAAATCCGCCTTAAAATTATGTTGAAAAAAATATTTTCAATTTTTATTAAAACTGTTTTGTTAATATGGTGGATTGATTCTCAACAACAAACCACCAGCTTGCTATATCCACTTTTACGTGTATTAAGATCTTTATAGTTTTAACAATTTAAAATAAAAATGAGGAACTTGAGCGGAAAATCAAGAGTTTTCAAACAGCCAATGAAATATTATATTGGAGATTAATTATCTCTGCAGTCCGTCCTTCCGCAGAACTGCAGCCGACTTGCACAGGGTGTCCATACCGGGTGCTCCTGGAGTCTCTGCCCACCTGTCTCTGTCTATTCAACTGCTTCTCCACATCCTCTCCAATTGCATGTTGACCCCTTCCCCCCTACAAATAGCACAAAAAATGCCTTTTTCATCACTCCAAAATAAACCTTGAGAGATAGAGAAGCAAGTATTATTACTTTTACTACCCATTTGTCTGAGAATTTAGAATGAACATTGATAGAGGTGAATTCAGGAGAGGAGGTAAGATCCCTGTTGTGGGATCAATTTGTTGTCATGTAGTAAAGCCTGATGGTGTTCTAATATTTTGAATTCTTATTGAATGCAGGCTATGGCTACCCAGGAGCTGACATCTTTGGGATGAACCTTGGTCCGTGGAGTGAGCGCCGCTTCTATGGGCCCGCTCCTGGGGACATCTTAGGATATGGACCCTCATGGAGAACAGGCATGGGCTACGGGCCTGACGCTGCCATTGCCCGTGCCCGTTCCCTGTTGGGCCCTGACTGGGGCCCCACACCTGGTATAAACCAACTAATAATTCTATCATGTTCCAGTGCTGATATGTATGTTGTGGTGGTGGAGCCGGCTTTGGCGATGTAGGTATGGGCCCAAGTGATTTGGGTTTAGGAGACCTTAGCCTCATGTTGCCAAGTGCAGATATCGGGGTTGGTCGCAGAGGTAAATTTACTGATTCTCTCTTTCTCCCATTAAAATAGAAAAGGATTAACTCTTAACCATAACCACAACCACAGTGGACGAAGGACGCTACCAGAAACTTCCTGACTATTCCAAAGTGCTGGATAATCCTAACATTGATGAGGCTACGCTTTGGAGGCCGGTAATATTGTGTTTCACTCAAAGGAGAGGATGTTGTTGTAACTCTTCTGATTGACATCACCAACAGAGGTGTGACATTTTTGATGAGGGTCCTGATCGCTTGAGAGTAGAATTCGAACTGCCCGGAGTGCCCAAGTATGCCACCTGTTTCCTTTTGTTTTTTCTTTTAATCATCTTGATACTCATCTGTTGTAATCAAATCAAAGAGAGGATATCAGCCTAACAATTCAGGAGAACATTCTGACCTTGGCGGCGCTCAAACCTCAAACTCGAAAGGCACACTTTCATTACACTCATCATCTGTCTGCTATGTAGCATTGGCCATTGACGGGGTCCTCCCTAACCTTCTGTCTACACACACAGGAGGAGACTGGTTTTCATTACCAGACGGAGAGACACTTCGGGAAGTTCTATAGGCGACTGCAGTTGCCTATGGGAGTTGACGCAAGCAACATAAGAGCACACATGGAAAATGGAGTTCTCAAAGTGCACTTGAACAAGAAGGGAGGCCCCTCAGGACGCATCAGCATATCCGAAGGTAAGATCATTAAATATATACCTTAAAACCAACTCCAGATGGTGTGCAGTGTGTGAAAATTCCAACAACATCAACATTGTTATAATATTAGGCATTGGGGCAGGAATGGACACAACCGGCACGGCCACTACCTCCTAATTCTACTTTTTCAATCCTGCACACACACTGTGGGCCTCTTAATTAAAATGATGATGATGTGATGATGACACCTGACCACAAAACAAAAGGGTCCTTTAAATTTAAATTTGTTCCAAAACTTTGTTTTTAATCCTCAAACATGAATTGGCTTTTAAATTTGAATAAATAAATTAAAAAAAACAAACAGTAACACAACACATATACGCATAACTCCTTCAAAATAGACCACAAAAATGGCACTTATTTCAGATACAAAACCATAGAATGATGACATCGAGTTAGAAATAGAAAAGAGAGATGAAATAGAAAGAAATAGAAATAGAATGTTAATAAATAAATAAATAAATAATCGAACGTCCTTTGTACAGCGGAGCAGTTTTGGAGGGAAAGAGAAGAGGAGAGAGAGATGTGTGGGTCAGCCATAATAAGCCTTGAGGCATATAGTGGCCGTGGGCTCTAGGCGCTTTCGCGCTCGAAGTGCTTTCCAGTATTTCGTTAGCCAACTCAGTGAGAGAGGAGAGAGAGAGAGAAATAGAGAAGAGAGAGAGAGAGAGGAGGAC